>MINK01173450.1:1884-16621 GCA_001735545.1 Phormia regina
GTTTTAGCATAAAATATATTTTTAAAACATTTTGTTAAAAAAACGAATAGCTTCAGAATAGGGTTGAACCGGCAACCTTCTGGTTGCTAATCCTACGCTCTAGACAACTGATCCATGTGATTGTAACTTACTCTACAATTATACTATTGAGTACTTATTTATGTAATGTAGAGAAGGCAAATAATAATGATGCCTACTTTCTACTTTAATAAGTAGTTGCCATTACCGAAAACCAAAAAGTTTTTGCTGGGTAAGTCTTCAACGATAACCTGAACGACATGTTATGCATATTTTCATTAACCATATTAAGAAAAATAAATAAAAAAAAAAAAAAAAACAGTTGGGTTCCGTCGAGATTTTTGTGTAGAGAAATCTTATCACAACAGTCTCATAATATTTCTTATAATATTAATATTTTAGTTAAACGTGGGATAATTCTCTATTCGAAAATAGTCATTTCTATATACTATTTTCCATTTAAAATATTTTTATTTGTCTTAGAATCGTATTAATATAAATCAAAAATTTCACAAAAGAACAATTTAATAATATCTATGAACCGAATTTTATTTTTTATGAAAATAGTTTGGGAAAAAAGTAATGTTCGATTCATAAAATTTATGTACAAATTTTAAATTTATGTATTTTTATTTTCTGTGTTTATAGTCAATTTCATAATTCTAGAATACTTTTTTCTACTGTGTGTTTAAAATACATCTGCTATTTTTCGGCTACAAAAGTTATTAATTAATTGTTTTTGTACTATTTTTTTAATACAATTAAAATTATTAATAGTATAATCAAATATTATACACCGTTGTCATATATAATTCTAAAATATATATTTTATTAAAATTCATAAGAAATTGCTTTAAAAACAATCAAATTTATTCTTTTCAATAATTATATGTACACATGGTGTATAAGTTAATAATAAAAATATGAATCAATTAATTTACACGCTTAAACTATATTTAAGTGAATAAATGCAGTTCCCAACGATGCATGCATGGATGGATGGATTCATTTATAACGAAATCTAGTACTAAATCAAGTTACACAAATACGACAAATTACATAGCATTTGGACTGACACCACCATCAACTTACATACATACATACATACATACATACATACATACATACATACATACATACATACATACATACATACATATACAATGAGATTTAGTGCTAACGGTGACTGATGGAATGTAGTACTCTGTATGTTTGTCTGTTTGTTAGTTGTGTTTGTTACTAAAAAGACCTTGAATTCTGGGATTTAAATTTATGTTTATCAATCCTATATGTTTGTATTTATGTTTGTATTTATATTGTGGACTCGTTTAAACAATAACAAAAACAAAAGCAGACCAAATAGAGGACCAAATAATAATAATAATCATGATATGAATAAATAAAATAAATAAATTGGCAAAGACATATAATTTGTAAAATTTTGTAATTTGTCTTCGTTTATAGTTTGTTGCTGTGATGGTTCTTTCTGTTGGTCGGTCAGTCAGTCAGTCAGTCAGTCAGTATATGTTGATCTTGCCTGATGTCTAATGAAATTTAAAGGGGGCATTACATTTCAAAAATATATTAAGTGAAATAAAATTACAATGACCGTGTTAAAGATTGCATAGTATGTATATAATTTGCATATGTGATATCTTGTAAATATTTTCTATTTTTTTTTACAAATAAATTTATTTCATTCCCCTCATTTAAAAACCCCTCACATAGTATTATATGTTGTCTTGTTTTTATTTAATCCATTTTGTTTTGGTCTAAATGTCTAGTACTTTTTAATTATTTTTTACTTTTTTCTTGATATGACGATGGTGTGATGTGAATTTTAGCAGACAGCAAACAATAAAATCTGTTGCCCTAGCAGCTGCCCGGTTAAATATTTGCAACATGTTTTAAAGTTTTTTTTCTATTTTTTTTTTTAAATTTGTATTTCAATGAAATATAAAAATCATTGAAATGTATTAAACTAAATATTTTTATTGTTAGGTAAAATATATATAAATAAAATAAAAAGAAAAAAAATATGGTCTAGTGAAAATGATGCTATGTTCACTTTAACATCACAGAAATGCAAATAAAAGGTACACTTAATTTGTAGTGCTCTTATGTGTACAAGGCCCAGGTCGAATTTCAAGCACATTATTGCGATATATAAAATGAAGGGGATAATTAGTAATTTTCTTAATTGTTTTCTTCTCTTAGCTGTAAATGATATTTGTTTGCTTTCTTTTGCAGATGAGTTGACATTAATTCCTGTACTTTTATACTTTTTCATCTTTTCCATGAATTTGATAAAAAAATAAAAAAAATTGATAGATACAAGATTCTCAATAAATGAAAAGCTTAAATATTTAAGGTGAAACTCTCGATTGACAATTGGAAAAAAAATATTTGTTTAAAAAATGGGTTTCATTTTCTTTTGCAACAAAATGTATGTATTTGATAGCCCGGGTTCACAGACGGCACTTTTTCTTGCCGCAATTCAAAGTTTATAGGGGAGAGAGGAGATGAGAATACTTAACTTTTACATTCTCTTTACCTCTCTCGCCTATAAGGTAAGAATTGCGGCAAGAAAAGTTGCTGCGACATATTATTATTATTATTATTATTATTATTATTATTATTATTATTATTATTATTATTATTATTATTATTATTATTATTATTATTTATGACTTTGTTTTTTGACTTTTGTTTTTGACAATTAGTTTTGCATCTTATTATTCTTTGATTTTTAACCCCAAAAAAGCTTAAAAAAGAGTTATGAAATGGAAAAAACATTTCTGTTAGACGGGGTTTTCCAGTCAATTCGGATACACGTTATTAATAGTACTAAGCCTCTTATTCTCTTATTATTATTATTATTATTATTATTATCAGAATCAGTGTTTCCTTTGTACTACAAATTGAAGATTATCGTGTGGTGACGAAATCATTTTATTTGTAGTCGATACCTCTTGGTTAGTGTAATGATCTTCCCAAATGACTTTTCATTGGTAAGTTAAAAAAATGGTTGGAAGCTCAATTACTCTCACGTTAATAGGTAGAGCATTTAATTGAAAATATTACATTCCAATTTTCTACTCATCCGTCTTGCATTATTAGGGATAATTTCTAGTCCGTTTTGAGAAACACACATTATAGTCGATTAAAACATAAGCTCAATGGATTAAAATATTTTACAGAAATTGTTTATGTCCAAATTTACTAGAGGTCACCGAAAGTCTAGAATTCATTTAGTGATACATTTATCCAAAAATATGAAATTAATAAAATTATAAGAAATTTTGTTATCTATTTCGAAAAAAAAACTTATTTTATGTTATATTTTATTGTCTAGCTTAAGGTGTTTATATAAAGAATGTGAGAAAAATTTAGAATAATCTTTTTTAAGTAATGAAAATCTACTTCATTTTAAGACATCGTTTATCAAAATTTTCGTCCTGACATCCTTTTGTGAGGTAGATCAAACCCCGAAAGGTCGTGTTTTATTTTTATTGTGATTTCGAGCGGAGAACCTACTTAGTGGCAGTTTGATCCAAATAAGATACCTGATGTGATTGACTTTGGAGTTATAAAAAACATTGCTATGGATGTAATAAGAGCTGAATCTTCAATGAAATTTTCCTCAGATCATTCACCCACTTTTGTTCTTCTATTAAATTCCCAAGAAATTGTAACCCCGTCTGGTAACTTGGCGACATTAGGGACTAGGATAAATTGGCTGAAATATCTTATTATACACTGCACGGAGAACATGTCGCTAATTTCATCAGAAAAAAAATCGATCTCTCTCAATAAAAGTTGCTGCTTAACATGCTACATTAACACCCCGACAAAACGGATATAATAGAATATATTCTGTGGATGTCGAACGGTTCTTGACTGTAAGAAGAAAATTCGAAGAAAGTGCCAACTCTACAGATCCCCTCAACTGAAATCTAAGCTTAGAGATTGCAAAAATCGTCTTAATAAGCTATTGGAAAATCGAAAGACTGATTCTATTATAAATATCTAGAAACCTGGAGAGCTACTAAAAAGCTTAAGCACGGGTAGCACTAAAAATTATACTTTTTATTTTTAACGCTATATTACCCCTTGAATATAATCCACAAGAATAGTCTTTTCTACCAGCCAGGAAAAGACTACACAAAGGTAGAAACATATAGACCTATAAGCAAAGCTATTTCAAAAATTTTTATGAATAAGTTAAACCCTCTCTCTATTGAAAATTTACCCACTAATAAAAATAAATAAAGCTATTTAATTCATCGACAGCCGATTGAACTAATAATCTAATCCATACATCAACATTTACCGATGACACAGCTATCAATATGAAGTTATGGTATTCAGTTATGGGGTACGGTCTCGGCGTCAAATATAGAGAAAATTCTGGGAAATCAAAACAAACTGTTGCGGATAATAACTGCGGCACCATGATACGTTAAATGTTCCAATATTCATAAGGATATAAACGTCCCCTATGTAAAAGATGTTATAACAGAACATACTGAGAAATATTTTAGGATGTTAGAAATTCTGTCAAAATTCTCTACTCGATTGAGAAGAGGGCAAACTTCAAACTTCAGAAGCTAAAATATACGAATTAAAATAGATTTTTGTCTGATAGTGGTTAGACAAAATTAGAAACTAATATTTAGATTTAAGAATTTAATAATTATTATTAGTTCATGTATATGTACTGAAGATACAATAAATAAAGATAATAAATAAATAAAAAAAAATTGTTTGATGATTGAAGCAAAATCAATTAAACATTTAATTGAAGTGAGCTATTTCGTTATTAAAAATTCATTTTTATTTAGTTTTTGTCTGTGTAAACAGTCAAATTTGAGATGGAAATATTCATAGAACACGATATATAAAAAATTATCAAAACACCAATTATTTATTTCAAATTATATTTATATTTATGTATGTTTGTATATAACTTTACTTAAATATCTTGCAAAATACGCTTTTGAACTTAATATACCAAATATTTTTCTTAGCTGTATTATATTATAAACACAAAAGTATTTATGTCTGTCTGTCTATTAAATACTATAAATTACATAAAATAGCCATAAATTGGTTGTATTATGTATATTTGCAGTATTTGAGTGTGAGTAATGTTAAAAACATGCTAAATTTGCCAAAAGGAAAATACAATAAAAAATATTATTCACTCATGTTAACAACATGTTAA
Source organism: Phormia regina (assembly GCA_001735545.1). Classification (NCBI taxonomy): domain Eukaryota; kingdom Metazoa; phylum Arthropoda; class Insecta; order Diptera; family Calliphoridae; genus Phormia; species Phormia regina. The sequence goes on from MINK01173450.1 coordinate 7,130, forward strand.
AATGATTTCAATCTCATTAAACATACTCAATCGTATCTAAAAGATATTGTATTTTATTTAATATTTATTGTACGTGTCATTTTTTATTCATTTAATTTTTTTGAATGGCAAATACTAATTAGGAATTAAATAATATAAATAACATTTCATTATTATAAAAATTACATTAATGTAATTAAAAATAATATAAATTTAAATAGAATTTATATAATTTTCTAAATATTTTATGGGTTTATAACAATAATATTTTTTAGTGACAATTTATGTCACTAATACTATTAATCTCTTAACGTTTTTTTTTTAAATGTTTAGAATAACAATTTATTTGCGGAAAATTTTATAAAAGCAATTTCACACCGTAAACTAATAAATTTCACATCAAAAAAAGTTTAACTATTAACTTTTAGTTTTAATCCAAACAATTTTGTTTATCTTACTTTGTTAATGCTACTAAATAAATAAATTTGGAATTTTATTCGAATATGTAAATACTCTCATACAACATTTGTGTAGAAACAAAGTTAAACATTTTAGTTTAATGCAATCAAGAAATATTTAAATTTGTTTTTCAATCAAATTAATTACTTAATTTTATAAAAATGTGGAGCGATTTTTTTTTTGGAAACAACTTATTTTACGAAAAGTTTTAAAATATATTATTTAATTATTCAAATAGTTTCTAATATTAATTAATTTAATGACTTTCGATTGTTTCTCTTCGAAATTCTAGAAAACTGAATATTTACTGAATGACATATCGCAGTATAAACAATAATATAAAAATAATTTAAGGAAATATATAGACATTTGTGAAAATTCTTAGGAAAATTTAGGAACATATTCTAAAATTATAAAAAATATTATTGATATAATCTGAAACGCTTTAGATTGATTAGTAACAGTCTTGGAATTAATAGTGTAGCATCCAATTGTAGCTCCTAAAAGTAGTAAAGTAGTGTTGTAGGGACTTTTCCTAAGTTTAGTTTTCTAAAATAAACTCCTACATTAAATACATACAATATAAATAATGTAAAATTGAACAATTTTTATTTTAAAATTTTTATTATATTTATACGATTCCATAGAAATCGATAACTTAGAAAATATTGCGATCATGTGAATTTTTATGTTCACATTTTAATAAAAATTAATCATAGAAGAAGATCCCGATGTCGTTATGAAAATTCTTTATTATTTGATTCAATTGACGTATATCATTGTAAATCAAAGTTGAAAGCCGAAACAAATAATGCGGAGAAAAAAATGAAATCTTTATTTGTTTTGAAATAAAATTTTATTAAAATAATGATTAAATTTGAATATTTTGATTTATTGGCTTAAAATCATTTCAAAACCAATATAAAAATAAAAACAATTTCTCTTTTTTTTTACAATACAAAATTAAAATTATTTTTTATACAAATTATGAAACAAAAATTATAAAAACTAATATTAAATGGTTTTCAGAGGTAAGTTATCTGCATTTCCGACCCGGTTTTTGTACTTCTTATAATACCTAATACTTCTAGAGCAGAATTACTTCAAGTGCCGCGCAAATATTAAAAGGTTCGATGGAGTGAAAGTGCTAGCGGGTCGACCAGATGTATTTTATGTACTAAGGTAGAACAGATGGATTAAAAATTTGAAGGATATCCTAAACAACGTAATAATTGCTATAAAATTTAGATGTCACATTAAATAAGTATGAAAATTATATTGGCTTATTATCCATTACAACACCATATCACTCACTTACTGTTACAACATCATAATTAAAAAAAAGAACATTTGGATTTAACATCACTAATGTATGAAACGAAACCGTTATAGGTAATTTAAATGCAAGTTCAAATGGTATAAAATTGTTTATAGCTTCAGTAGGACATTTCTGAAAACAATAGAAGTGTACCTTAAATATTAAACAATATTTTCGAAAAATGTCAACTATCATATGGTCATGACATATCCGGAGTCCCGATATATGACTTTATTTTTCTTAACTTTTTTAACTCCGGATATGTCATGACAAATCGATAATTTCCCGGGAAATCCCGGAGAATACATTCTAGTATATACCGGTATAAAAAGAAGAGGTATTTGAATACCTGCATTTTTAACAAAATGAGAATTTCGGTATCGGTATTAGTTTCGGTAACCAATTTTACCCAACCTTATTGTAGTTTATATTATTAACTTTTAATCATTTTTTTGATGTATTTGATATTAAAACGTGTAGGGATACTTTGTAGGGAAACATCGAATTTTTTCATCAGATGATAATAATTGTTCACTGGCAACACTGTAGGAATAATACTGCCCAATAAGCACACAAATTTTAAAAATTCAATTTTACCGGAGTCCAACATGAATTCAAATATTAAAATATTTTAAACATGAAAAATAATTTAAAAAATAATAAATTTTTCAAGTAAAATAAATTTGACTGGAATATAAATTTCCTTTTCACTGGAGAATGCTATTGAATTAAAGTGTAATACTATTTAAATTCAATGCTTGGTAGTGGATTCAAGGCTTGAAATACATTTGGTATCAACTTGAATTTCAGTAAAAATGCTTATTGGAGGATTTGTTTAAAAAAAAGGTTTCAAAGCTAGGAACTTGTTCTGTGTAACTTCAACCTGAGTTCCTTGAATTAAATGCTGGTCCCAAATATATTTACGTCATAGGATTTATGATACACAAAAAAAAGTGTCGTAGTGTCCATGAACTTTTATAAATTTTAAAATATCCAAAAGAAAGCTATTATATTTACAATTCGCATTAAATACAATTAGTCATACTATTTAGAAAAAAAATGATTTGATTGATGATCATACTAGTGTTTTAAATACACTATGTAAAGACCAGAACATAATCCTATCCAGGCCCGAGTTCAAAAAATCTTCAGGATGAACAGTTTTCATCCTGAAGATTTTTTGATTTTCCTTTTCAGAAAATTTATCAATGTGATATTGGCTCGATATATTATGCTTCTATTAAAATTTATAAGCAATTTTTCCCCGTTAAGTCGTTTCTGGAATATGGAAGTTATGGTAAATTATGAATCAAGTAACAATCATAATACTCATTTTCATGTTACTCGATTCATAATTTACCATAACTCCCATATTCCGGAAATGATTATTATGATTTTTATGCAGAACTTATTTCTATGATACAATATCATGATACAAACATTTATATTGGATATATGTAACTTAAAGTGATTTTACGAAATGCTTTTATATAGGATAAATTTCAATGATACGAGTTCATTATAATTGATTGCTTTGATGGATGTAATTATGTATATTCCAAGATAATCAACCAATCACTACCAGTTTCAGTAGGCTGCATCCTTGCCTCATTACAATTTTATATGATTTACTTAAAAATTGCAGTTTGATTATAAGTCTTACATGGACAAACGACATCGTTAAAACGACACAAAAATTCATTCTGAATCCAATAATATATTTTAAGTTAGAGATCTGACAATTCTTTCTGTGCATTACAAATATGAGGACAAACACATTATATCCCATTTATAAATAAAAAATAAAAAGTATAGTTTAATTAATTTGTTTTCAAAATGTACCCTTTGAAAAATCATTGTTTCAAGCAACTAATTGAAGTTAGCAAATGCCTTAGAAATCATACTCTTCGTGAGTCAAGTTGTGTTGTTCATAAACAAAAACAAGTTCCATTTTATTGAATTTTATATGAAATCTCCTATAGTTGAAAGACATTTCATTTTGTAATCGTTAACTTGATTATGATACAGATTCTATAATAGTTTTGTTTATAAAATGAAAGAACTTAAAGTAATTTCTTAATTAAAAAAAAAAAAAGTTAAGTTATAAAATTTAATTCTTCAAAAAAGTTCTACGTGATATGTTAAAGGCCAAGAAAGTTGAAAGCATATTTAAAAAAATTCCAAACACATCTGGTAGAAAATAAATCCGGATCACTCAGTATTAAGTCTATTTGGTGCAAAAAGTTAATGCTAAAGCGTAATTGAAAACATATAATGTCTAAAATGTCCAAAATTGGAATGCTGCAAAAAAATTTAGAAGCAAAGTAAAGGACACAAAAAATTAAAATCAAATGTTCATGTTGTAAAATATACGATGAAACGTATGTACTGACAGCTTCCTGGTCAAAATTTGTTTGTTGATGATGCTCGATGATAATGTTAAGATAAGTTTAGGATTGAAAAGCGATCGAAATTTCCTAAAGAATTCCCGGTTTGGCGATATTTATATAGTTGCTGCAAAAGAAGCAAATTTTTTGTTACACTGCACTCTATAAGTACATACCACAAAGATTGTTTAAAAAATATATATACTTTTCCTTTCATAAGGGAGCACATAGGTCCACATGTTTTTGGTCCGATTTGTCGTTATGTTACTACATAAGAACAATTACATTGTTTTTATATCAAGAGAGATCAATTCTCTAAATTATCCGTAGCTAAGACCAGTCAATAGATATGATACTTTTGTGAAAAAAAGATTAAAGAGTACCGAAGAGGTGTTCCAAAATATCGAAGATTTTAAAAGGAGATGAACAGACTGTTCAAAAAAAGTGACTGAAACAATTAACAAATCTCCAATGAAAGTGTTGCCAAAAAAGTTCTAGAAGTTCATAAATTGTGATTAGAAAAATATAAATTATATTTTTTTATGATCTGTAGTATATTATCAATTATATATAAGAACAATGTAAACGCTATGATCAACCGTATCAAAATTATTAAATTTTATATATGTTAAGTTTTTTCGATCGCACTCCAAGATTTTAATACATCAAAATCAAATATTAATTCTGCTACATGAAAAATCTTAAAATTTTGAAGGTATACTTTTCTTATCAAACGAAGAGAGAAAAGGGGGACGAATACGTTTAGCAGAAATGGTACCCTCCCATACAATGAAAATATTAAATAGGATATATCTGGAAAACTATTACAGCTAAAGTTTAAGTATTATGTAGGATTAACTTCCTCACCAACATTAATTTCTAAAATGAAAATCGGATGGATAGAACCAGAAAGAGTGATACTCCCATACAAAGAAAATATTATTCAACGTTATATATAAACAACTCTCAAATTTTGAGGAAACTATTTTTCTTAACATATTGCATTGATAACATAAACCCAGCAAAAACTTGGAAATGTCATGTTACTTTTCAATGATAACAACATACTGTCTGCATTACATGAAAGTAGATTAGTAATTACTTATTTTTAACCTGATATATAATCAATTAATTGAGATCAAATTTTTGGAAATATTATTTTTTTTTTATCAATCTTTTCATTTAAATTAAAATTTAAATTGTTTTTCTATGGCGAACGAAAATTTTATTTCGACAATTCATTTTAAATTATAATCTTTAAAAGAATGAGTTATTCATCTAATGTGTATGTAGTGATGAAGAGCCATTTTATTAGCTTCTTAACTTATTACAAAGCTTCTGCTGGGAAAATATGACAGATGAGACCAGGGGAATGGTAGCGCCTATACAAAACAAATATAAATATTCGAATATCTAAAGTAGTAAATTTTTAAGTCTTTTAAAGTTGCACATAAAATTTCATATCAAATGTTGATTTGGGTAGAAAGACGCGTGGGTGTAGTAGTCCCCATATAAAATGCAAAATTTAATTCGAATTGTTTATAATATACGATCATTTACCGATTTTTAAAAATCTAATTCAATAAACAGTAAAATATTTAAAATATTTTAATAATACGATTTGTATTTTATAATAAAATATTGATAATATTTTTCCGTAAAACATTTTCAACTAAATCACTTATTGATTTAAAAATTATTTTAGTTTATTATTAACATAAAAAAGAAAAAATATTATTAGATTAATTTAAATTTAAATTAATTTTATAGTTTATTTTAAAACCTTCGAATTTAATCCTTAAAAGCGTGATAAACAAATATCATTTTAAAATTTTGTAATTAAATTTTGACACAATTTAAAATTATATTTTATAAACCTGAAATTATTATTTATAAAATGAATTAAATTTAAAAATATTATAGGAATATTAAATGTTTATATATAATAATAAAATAATTTCAAGTCAACTAGTCATTTTATTTTTATCACTATGGCTATATAAAATGAAAAAATCCCTTAAAACCAGGTGTCAGTGCAGCAATATTCTAAAAATAGCAAAACGCGCGCAATTAAAGAGTTGCCAACGGACCTTGAAGTCAAAATTTAATATATACAATTTCATTTTCCCCTAAATAATGGCACATGTTTTGAATTTTTTAATTAAACTGCCTTTTAAAAATTATTAGTTTTGTTCTATTTATAAATTAAAGTACTTTTTATTAATTACTATAAATATATTATATTATTTTAATGAAATTTTTTTTAATAATATTTTATATGTCACTTTCTATAACATTTAGAAAAAAAAGAAACATTTTCAGTAACGAAACCACCTGCTCAATTTATTTTATTTATATTTTCCAGTTTTTAACAGATATTTTAGTTGTTTTTTTTTTTTTTGAGGGGGCTTCCAAACAAAATTTCTAACTTACCGTACATATACCGAACAACAAAATCGACACGGTTATCCCAAGAGTAGGCCATTGTTTAAATTTTAATTATTTTTGGAATTTTAATTTAACACAATTTATCTAAAATAAATAGAAAATTATTGATTTTAGAAAAAACTGTTTAAATTATATTTATGTATTTTAGGAAAAAAATTAATTATCACTTTTTATTTTTTAATAAATGTTTAAATTTTTAATTCAAATTATGATTTAATAGCACTTTGAGTTTAATATATTTTCCAAAAATTATGGATTTTTTGTTTTTAATATTAAAAACAAGTAACAGGATTTTATTTAAAGTTTTTTTTAAATCATTATATATTTTTCTTTGTCATATATCTTGTCTTATTTTACTTTTATATTTTTTTTTTTGTTATTATTTTTATTCTTCTTTTTATTAGAGAATTTTTTCTTAATTCCTAAGTTCCCGCTAACTACCTGAGGACCCGTTCGCTTCTGATTTACAAAATGTTTTTTGGTTAACAAGAGAACTACAAGCGTCTAATCGTACAGCTGTAGTATGGTCTAGACTAGACGATCGGCCCTAGTACAAGGTGCAGCCGAAGTAAATGTATCGCAACAATAACGATCATATTAATTATTTGCACTGTTGGCAACATGTTGAGCAACATTACAATCTTCATCATCAAAATGCTACGAATAAATAAAAAAACTATTTGTGCTAATATTTATGTAGATACTACATACAACATATGTAAATATACATACATATGTTGTCTTCTATTCCTCAATATCATCATTATCGTCATTATTATTCTTTTGATCTACAATATATTAACAACATTTATTCTTATGGTTGTTGTATGTACTTAAATGCAAATATCTTCTCATAGTATTAAGAATTGTTTAAATATTATACTTGTGGGAATTTATGTGATTCTTTATCTTTAAATTGTATATACGAAACAATCATATCATATAGTATTTGTATTATAAGTAGAATACTTTTTACACTTAAATCTACCTAAATATTTGTATGTAAAATTTTAAAATACTTAAGTAAAAATTTTCATTTACCCATCCATGTTTAATTATTTGTATACTCGTTTGAATTGTATACAAAAGAAAAAAAGTTTTCAAGAATATTTGCCATCCATATTAATTTATTAACATTTTTGTAAATTTTCTATCTCTGTGAATTTGCTTATTTTTACGACCATTAGCTGAAAATCGAAATGTAAACAATTTTGCGATTATCTTGAAAGTTATTTGTATATGTATATGTATTGTATTAATTACACAATTTCCAGAAGTTTACTACTTCAATAAAATGTATCTTTTAATAAAATGTGTTTATCGCATAAATTATGGGAAAATTTTGCATATCAACTAAATAAAATTAATAAGAGATAAACATAATGGTACAATTAAAAAATATGTGTTTATTAGAGTGCTCCAAGCTTGTATGAAGGAAAAAAATGTTAACCTACAGACCAAAAACGTAAATATATTTTTGAAAATATTCGAATAAAACAATTGTATTAGTTAAAATATATCTTTAGTTACTTGACTATGAGTTTTTATCCTTATAGAATAACGTAAACCTGTTCTCAGCTATGGTCAAAAATTTTTGATATTTTTAACGGTCGTTTCAAAACTCAAATTTCAGTTTTTTTGATACTTTGTTAAAGAAATCTCAATATTTTTGGGAGATCACATAGGGATTTATGGACAACAGATTACGGAATAAAATGGCCTGTAGGATAACATTTTTTTCCTTCGTACAAGCTTGGAGCACTCTAATATACATACACATTGAATGTATATAGAATAAAAAATAGTTCTAAAATTTTATTTACAAGTGTATAAGCCTATGATAACAACCGAACATGTTATGTTTGGCTCTATATACACACACAATCAACTTTTTAAAATTTTATCGTATGAGTGGTAAATTAGGCAAATTATCCTTACAGACTATTCGATAATTCAAATTTTAGTACTTAAAATAATTTTTCCAAATAGACTTAATATTTTCTTTAGAAAAGAAATAAAAAAAGTTTGAGATTTGGTTAATAGTTCATTCAAAGAATAATAAGTTTTATGAATAATTATATAAAAATAATCATGATATCTTAAAGAGTGTAAAGAGTATTATATGGCGCAATGAACTATATAATATGTTATTAAAAGAAAAGGCAAAATGTGTAAAATTTTCTGAACTTTTTCCAAACGACCTAAATGAATAAAATAATGAGGACTCCATATAATTGAAACATATTCAAGTACTGATCTCACAAATGAACAATATAAATTTTTACGAGTTTGTTGGTTATGAAATTCTGTACTATTTCTTTCGACAAAGGTAAGAAGTGAAGAAGATTTTGGAATAATATAAAACTTGAAAACCTGATTCAAAGTTTAATATACAACACAGTTTAATATACATTTCACTTATTTCCGGATTTGTATACCGGGATGGTAGAAGAAAGTTTCCATTTTTCTAGCGGAATGCATATAGATCCGCAACAAAAAATTGTGCAAAAACATTAGCAGATGGATTTGGCAAGTTAGACGTATTATTTTCATAGAATACTAAAGACGGAATTGTACACGCAGAGAAAAATTATGCTTACAACATGATAACATAGCAGTTTTTTGTTGATTTCAATAATACGGTGTTCATGGTGGCAACATTTATGATTCTGTTTAATCATTTAATGATTACCCACAATCAAAATTTTAATATGGTTTTCTGAATCATAGTATGTATTTAAATATTTTTGAATGAAATCATATATATGTAAAATCCAAACATTTAGTTTATTCTACAACCATTAAGTTAATTTTACAAAAAATAATTAATTCCACAATCATTTAGCCAATATTTTTATTTGATTTTAAGTCATATTTTGTTTTTCACAACTATTAAACGAT
>MINK01173451.1:4212-19860 GCA_001735545.1 Phormia regina
GCGCTTCCAAATCAAGTTCTAAAGTTGGTGTGAGAACCCCTGGACTAGACTATAGTCAGGACTTTAAACTGTCTATAGACTAGACTATAGTCAGGACTATAAGCTAGTCTGTAGATTAAACTAGAATATAGTCAGGACTATAAACTAGATAATAGTGAGCACCATAAACTAGTCTATAAACAAAATAAATTAGGATACAGCTATTAGTCCTATTAAAATGTAGACTAGACTGACAAGACCATAAACTAGATTATAGACTATACTACTTCTAAGCTTATAGACTAGATTTAAAGACATAAGCTTTTTCTGCATTTTTATAATTGCTTTTTTAAAACTCTTAAAATCGCTACATTTAAAATCATTTTAAACCTTAATAAAACTGTGTTATTTGTATTAAATGCTTTTTATCATTAAATCACAATAAATGTTTGTAATAATGTCTTCATATTTACTGTTAAATAATCATAATTGTAAAATTAATCTATGTTTAAAGTATTTATTTTAAACAAATTTATTATTTAATATCAAAAACTTTTTATTTTTTTATTTCTTAAAAAAAAAAAAACAAATAATTTTCAAAACCTGCCTACAACTTTGCACCACGCACGTTTTCTTAAAACTCTTACAAAAAAACTCTAAAACCCTAAAACTACAAAACTCTATAAATATGTATATAATAAAAATATATTAAAATAACTTCAACAAAACTGCACCGCAATCAAAATTTGTTACTAAATCGGCCACAAAATAATGCACCACAACTACTAAAAATAAACTACTACTACTACTACTAACCACCAACCACTACTACTACTATCTATTTCTATCTGCCTCTAAAACAATAAAAAAATAAAATTTATTACAAAAAATGAATTGAAAATTGTAAACAAAAAAAAATGTGCTTCTCTTAGGTCTACTCGCTCGATTCGCCAGACAGTTTTCAGTGTTTGTACTCTCCGGCATTCGCTTCGATACGCGCCAAACACATCGAGCGCATTGCCGAGCAAATTGCCACCTTGTGTGCTACGCTCGGCGAGTATCCGATGGTGCGATATCGCACTGATTGGGATCGCAACATCGATTTAGCTGCTGTCGTGCAGCAAAAACTGGATGCGTACAAGGCTGACGAGCCAACGATGGGCGAGGGTTCCGAGAAGGCACGTTCACAATTATTGATTTTGGATCGTGGTTTTGATTGCGTGTCGCCCTTGTTGCACGAGTTAACCCTACAAGCAATGGCCTATGATTTATTGCCCATCACCAATGATGTTTATCGTTTTACACCGGGTCCCAATCAGCCCGAAAAAGAAGTATTACTCGATGAAAATGATGATCTTTGGGTAGAGTTACGTCATGAACATATTGCTGTGGTCTCGACACAGGTTACACAGAATCTTAAGAAATTTACCGATTCAAAGAGAATGTCTTCTAGTAAGTTTTTTTTTTCGTTGCTTTGCGAGAGTGTTTTTTCTTTTTCTTTTCTTTTTAACGAAAATTGTTATTTGAATTTTTTGTTTTAATTTAAAATTTTATTCAATATTTTTTCAAATAATTTTAATTTGTGTATTTAGCCGATAAAGCCTCCATGCGTGATTTATCACAAATGATTAAGAAAATGCCACAATATCAAAAGGAACTTTCAAAATATTCCACTCATTTGCATTTGGCTGAAGATTGTATGAAATCTTATCAGGTAGATTTTTTTTTATATGCAACCAAACATTTTTTTTTAAATTTTTTTATAAATTAAATGAAATTTTTGTATTAAATTTATGATTTTTGTTAATAATTTAGAATTATGTGGATAAATTATGCCGTGTGGAACAAGATTTGGCCATGGGTACTGATGCTGAAGGTGAAAAAATCAAAGATCATATGCGCAGTATTGTACCAATATTGTTAGATACTGTAAGTTGATTCAAAATAAATTTTTAAAATACTAGAAAAAAAAGAAAAGACTATATAGACTTGGATAGAGTCTGGACCATAGATTATTGACATAGATATGAAGCTTAAAAAAACTCAATTGAAAAAAAAAATACTCAAAAAGGCACACGTACTACAATTGTTTTTGTTTTCAATGAAATTTGTTACTAACACATTCTTAGACTTATGTTTTTTTCACAATCGACTTAGGTTTTTTGACAACTGAACTTATAATCTATGGTCTGGACTATATATATATACTATGATATAGTCAGGACATTAAACCAGAGTGTATAAAGTATAGATTATTTATTGTCCTTTGTTTTTTTTTTTAGAACGTTACCAACTATGATAAAGTTCGCATTATTGCTTTGTATGTCATGATTAAGAATGGCATTACTGAGGAAAATCTAACCAAACTATTTACGCATGCTCAACTCTCACCCAAAGATCAAGATATGGTACGCAATTTGAGTCATTTGGGTGTAAATGTTATAGCTGATGTAAGTTTCTATGAATTTTATTTTTTATTATGATTTCCTTTAATAAAATAATAATATTATTATTTTCCCTATTAGTCACGCAAAAAAGTATATAATGTACCACGCAAAGAACGCATTACGGAACATACTTATCAAATGTCACGCTGGACCCCTGTTATTAAAGACATTATGGAAGATTGTATTGAAGACAAATTAGATCAAAGACATTTTGCTTTCTTGGCAGGAAGGGCACAAAATACCAATTATCATGCACCAACTAGGTAAGGAAATTTAATAGTTTTTTTAGTAGTTGGAGTTGGAGTTTTTATTTTTTACTCGTTTTAATTAGTGCCCGCTATGGCCATTGGCACAAAGATAAGACCCAAACTCAAGTGAAAAATGTGCCACGTCTTATTGTCTTCATTACGGGTGGGGTTTGTATGTCAGAAATGCGTTGCGCTTATGAAGTTACAAATGCCATTAAAAATTGGGAAGTTATTATTGGTTCATCGCATATCTTAACCCCAGAAAATTTCTTAAGTGATTTGGGTTCTCTTTCCAAGGAAGACTAGAAATATAATAAAACAATTGGTTTAATAGAAGAGAATTCAGAAAATAATGCTTAAAAACAATTAAACAGTATAATTATTACTAATATGATTAAATTATAAAGAAAATATTTATAAGTTAAAAACAAAAGAAATAAATAAGCTTATAACAACAGCCAGTTAAAAAAAAATAATTACAAAGAAAAGAAGAGTAGTGATTTGAATATTGAATTATTATAAAGAAAATAAAGAAATAAAGACAAGCATTAATTATTAACATTATTAATATGGTTAAACAATTAAAAATTTACTAACAATTTGTGCAATTCCCTTAATTTTTTTAAATATTTTTTTGAAAAAAAAAAAAAAATTCAAATTATTATTGTTAACTAAAAAGAATTTTTAATGTTTTTTCTTATTATCATAAAAACTATAATTAAAACATAAATATACAATAGAAATTTTTTAAATTAAAAAAAATAAAAATAAAAGAAAAATTATTTAATTTATTTAAAAACACATCTGCTGCTAAAATGTCTTACCCCTTTAACCAAAACAAATAGAACAAATTATTTATTTTAAATTTTAAAAGAATTATTTAAAAAAGGAAAAGGTATTTTAGTAATTAGTAGGTTTTGTCAAAAAAAGTTTAATTAACAAAAATAAACACAAAAAAAAGCTGTTTAAGCAATGTAATAAGTTTTCACATATATTCTCTTTGTTTCAAAATTTATATTAAAAACTAAATTAATCTATTAAAACTTAAAAAAACAAAACAAACAAAATGTGTATTTGTAGCAACGTTTAACTTCACTTTCTATATATAACTACATATATATATATATATATATATAATTAAACTACATATATTTATATATATTTAACTTAAAACAACAAATATTTATAAAAAAAACTCCACAAAAAATAAAACAAAATTTAATAATAAACACAATAATTATTATATAAACTTTCTCTTCTCTTTAAAACTAAAAAGAAATTAAAAAAAAAAAACAACTAAAATACAAAATCAGAAAAAGAAATCGTATAAAAGTATCTAAAAAAAACTCTTAAAAGAAATCAAATTAAGATTACTAAAACGAATTGCAAACGAGACATATTTAATTAAAAGAAAACAAAAAAAAACATTTAAATAAAACCAAACACAAGAAAACTTTTAGAAATCTCAATAAACTTTTTTAAAAGTTTATAATTTCTTTTCAAATTTGCAAGAAAATATAAAACACTTGTTATAATTTAAAAAAATTAATATACAAAAAGAATATTAAAAAAAATATATCTATTTCCCAATAGATAAAAAATCAAATTTTGAAAATTTTTACACAATTTCGTTTTTCAATATAAATTGGAATAGATTTTCGATATTTTATATTAAAAATAATAAATTATTGTCTTGTTTCGTAGTCCGGGTTCACACACAGCAATATTTTTTGCAGCAATTCAGAGAGAGGAAAAGAGAATACTAAACTTTTATATTCTGTCTACCTCTCTAGTCTACAAAGTCAAAATTGCGGCAAGAAAAATTGCTGTGTGTGAACCCGGACGTAAAACAAAATGACAATTCATTTCCAAATTTTATATGCAAAACAACAAATAAATTTAAAATTTTTTTGTTAATTTAAATACAAAATAATGAAATGAATTTACATTTTGTTTTATAAAATGGAGGCAATATTTCCAATATTGAAATTAATTTTCGTTTTATAAATTCAAGATACAAATTCAAGTTTTAATAGTTAAATAAAATATATTTATTTCTTCAGAAAAAAACACCAAAATTCTTTAATATATTGAAAAACTGTTATAAAATGACAACTGTTATACTTCCAGATAAATACTATTATTAACAATAAAAGGGGAATTTTTAATATTTTAAAAGTAATTAAAAAAATTAATTTAACTTTTTTATATAAATTAGAATCAAAGCAACATTTTCTAATCAAATTTTGGGAATCACACACGAGAATTATTCTGGCCGTAATTTTGAATTCGTAGAAGAGAAAGAAAAGAAGGGTTATTATTGTTCTTAGCTTAACTCTTCTAAAAAGTTAGAAATGCGGCAAGAAATATGGCCATGTGTATGACCCTACTACGTTAAAAAATTAAAAGCCAAGTCTAGAGAGTTATTCGATAATTCCACAGAAATTAATTAGAATTTGAAAGTCTTATTCCAAATTATTTTATTTTGAATCGAAATACACAAAAACTTTACAAATGTCATGATATGGAATGGACTTTAAAATTTTATGTGGAATTTCGTTGAAATTTTATATCGAGATTTGGCTTCTAATGGATAAGTAATTGCTTATAAGAAAAAAATTTAAGAAATTTAAAATCTGTCACACAAAATCTTTAATAACATTTTTGAAATTCTTACTATATATGTATTAATATATTAAATGAAAAAGGGTTAAAGTATTAAATTTTTAAGACATAAATATTATACAAATATTTCTAATTACAAAAGAAAAAATAACTTTTACAAATGGCCATTCTATATTCTATTTAGAATAATAATGGATTATAAAACAGTTAGGCAGTTATTCTATAAAACGAAACGAAAATTCGTTCCTACAGTTTATATTGAAAACAACAAATAAATTTGAATTTATTTGTTGTTTTCAATATAAAATTTAGAAACGTATTTTCGTTTTACAGAATAAGGATCTTAATTTATTTGTTATATAAAAAATTCAAATACTTTTTCACACACAAAACGAAAATACATTTCGAAATTTTATATTAAAAACAACAAATAAATTCAAATTGTTTTTTTGTTGTTTTCAATACAAACGTTTTATAAAATAAGGTAATTAAAAAAATGCTTCTTATAATAAAATTTTTAATGGAAAAAATTATTTCATTAAATAATTATAAATTAAAATTTAAATATAAAATATATTATTATAAAATGATTAGTTTAATAAAAAAAACTAATTGTTATTTAACAATTTTATTTATAATAAAATTTTTAATTTGTTTTTGTTATATAAAATGACTAGAAATTTTATTATAATTAAAAATTAATTAAAAATAATTAAATTTGCTTAATTCAAATAAATTTGTACAATTTTAATAATAAAAAGAGTAAAGAATATTTAAAAAATTTAATAACATTTAAAAAATATAGTTAACAACAATTTGCTTTTTTTTTCTTCTTTATTAAAAGCTAAACTCTTTATATTATAAAACTATAGTTTATTTGACAATTTAAAAAACCAAAACAAGATAGATAAAAATATTTGATATGACTTTAAAAACATCAAAGTTAAAAATGAACTCTAAAACAACAACAACAAGAAATATTATACTGTCTTTACATAAAAAAAATTAAATAAAATATTACTTAACATTAAAAAAATATATATATATTATATTATAAGAAATTAAATGAAAAAGGAAAATGATAAAAAAAGTATTAAGAAAATTATTGACACTTACTGACAAATTTTATTACATTATTAATTATTATTAATAAAAAAATTAATTAAAACACAAAACAAGTAGAAAAAATTAATTAATAAAAAAATTCAATGTTTGAATGTTAATTACACAAAATAATAAAACAAATAATACCACAAAAAACAAGCAATTAATTATATAAATTATTAAATGTTTTAAAAGTTTTTTGAAAAGCTAAAAAATTATTTAATTTAAATAAAACTCAAATAAAAAGCAAAAGGAGATTAATTAAAATAAATATTTCATGTTCAAAATAATAAATTCATTAATTTTTTTTTAAATTTTATAATTAAATTTAATATATTTCTTTATGTCATAACTTTTTTGGTTTTCTTTTACGCTGCTTAATGTAAACATTGACGGTCACACATCTGGCAGCCTTGTTTTTTTTTTATTGACATGAAATTGTAAACATCATTTAGTGTTTGTTTACATTTTTTTTCAAGGTTAAGTCTGTTGTTAATAAAATTACAATTTAACTTAACTTTTTTTTATAAGTTTAATTTTATTAAATAAATCTCCTAATATAAGGCTATAAATTTGTATAAAATTACCAAAAATAAAAAAAAATAATAGAAATTCCTTCAAAAAACTTGAATACAAAAATCAAATTTTTTGCAATAAACTCCAGTAACTAAAACAAAAATTTAACTACAAAAGAATTAAATATATTAAATGTTTAATGTATTAAACTAACTTTTTAAATGTTTAAACTAACAAAAATATGTAGTAAAAATAACCGAAGTTATTAAAAATTCTTTAAATAAACCAAAAACTTTTAAAAACAATCAAAAGAAGAAAATAATAGAATTTGAAGAAATTATAATGAAAATATACTTTATACTTAAAACAACAGCAATATTAAAAATAAAATATTTGAAATAACAATTAATTAAAAAAATAAAAATTTACAACAACAAACCATTTAAAATATTTACTATAAAAAAACAATGTTATAATCAAAAAGTATTTAATCTGTAGCATAAATTAAGACCTTAATAACTTAACAACAGCAATGGTTTTAAATATATAACAAATTAATTAAATTAATAAAACTTGACCTTATAGAAGCAAAAAAGTGTACGACATATATGTAAAGAAATTTTAAAACTCTTAAAAAAATTATGCGGCTAAGAAAAATTTAAGAGAAATAAGAGAATTTAAAAGCTAAGCCCATAAAAATATAATTACAGAACAAAGTAAAACAACTTCCTATATAACAAATAAGAAAACCAGCTTAAAAAAACATGTATAATTAAAATAAAAGCCGTTGCCATTTAGCTAAAAGCTACATTTAACTATTTAAAGAGAAAATCATCAACCCAGCAAAACAGATAAACTGTTAAACAATTCAAAAGGGGAAGAAAAACTTTAATGTAAAGGCTTCAATAGGGCTTTCGTTTAAGATCTATAAGCAGAAGGTTTTAAAAATATACAAAAGTGTGGGAATCACCAGATCATTTGGGTCAACTTAACTTTAATAGAGTAAATCTTTATAACATTTGGATCAAAATAACTTCGAAACAATGGAAAAAACAAAACCTTCATTTAAGATCTAGCAACAGAAGTTTTAAAATATTAAAAGGAACCTTAAAAAATGAGAAAAATCAAATTTCATTTTGGTCGGTACAATAATTAACAACAATCGATTTTTAAATAATTTTCCACAAATTTATTAGAAAAAGAAATAGAAAAAACAACCTTCATTTAAGATCTAACAGCAGAAGGTTTAAAATATAAAAAGAGTGTAAGAGATTTCAATAATAAAAGAGAAAAATAATAACTCTTAAATATAATTATAAAATATTTAAAATATCCCACAATAAAAATAAACAAAAACACTCACCACAATGATTAAAACTATTAAGAGAATCTTAAAATAAAAGAGAAAAACAAAGTCCCTTAAATTTGTATACTGTATTGAAAAAGAATTAAACTGGATTTATTAATTAATATTAATATTAAAATAATGCAATTAAATAAACATTTTATGTTATAGAAAACCTTCGTTTAATAACTAACAGCAGAAGGCCTAATATTAAACATAATTAAAGAGAATTAAATAATATAAGAGAGAAAAAAACAGCTACTCTAAATAGTAAAATAACTTTTAAAGTATTTAAATTTAATTTATATAAAAAATAACTTATAAATCATAAAATACAGCGTTAAATATTAAAAAATTAATTAGTATTAAGTCAATATTTATGCAAACACTTACAAACAATATTTAATTATTAAATGAATATTAAATAAAAATTAAAAATCATATAGATTTATATAAATTTATAATATTTATTATAAAATTTATAATAAAAATAAAAAGTATAATATTCAAAAAATATCAAACATTTAAACAAACATAAACGTATGAAAGCAGAATCACAAAATCATTTTCACTTTTCATAAAACTGTATTAAAACCTTAAGAAAGTTTTTGTTTTTTAAAGACTTTTCTTTTATCAAATAAAATATTATCCATCATAACAAGTCGTTGCCCATTTGAAGAAAAGCTTAAGAAAATTAACTTTTTTAAGGTTTGAAACGTTAAATAAATTTAAATAAATCAAATAGACAAACAACGTTATCTTATATAAAAAAAAATACACATGTTGGTCCATATTTATATAAAATTATAACAAAAAGTATACTTAATATACATATACAAAATTATAACAATTTATACTTAAAAAAAAAATTATACTTATTATAAAATGTATACTTATCGTAAAAAAATATATTGATTATAAAAAAATTATATATTTATCTATTTAAAAAAATGTATCCAATCTATTTGAAATACAAGTTTGATATAAAAGAAACAATTTTGTAGTATGTAAATGAAATTTATATAAGAAAGTTATAACAACAAAGTAAAAAAAAAGTATAAAAATTTATAACTTAAAAAAAAAGAACCTTAAAATCTGGGTATTAACTAAAAGAAATTTTGTAGTTTATAAGATAAAAGACTTTAAATATTTTTATTTAAATTAAAAGATTTAAAAAAAAAAATAAAAATGTTAATTTTAAACTCTAGCAGCAAGAAGAAAAAAATTCAGGAACCTTTAAAAAATCATAAAAAAAGATAAAGAGTAAAAACAATATAAAATAAATTTATAGAAAATTATTATACTCCAACAAGAAATTCAGAAGCCAGAAAATATAATCTTTAGCTAAAATATTTACTTTCAAATAACATCCAGTAATAAAAGAGTTTCTCTCCAAAAAAAACAATCTTCAGTTTAACATTAAATGAAAGAAATAATATGTCATCAAATAAAATAATAAATAAAATAATAATTTTTAAAGTATTTTAGCATAAATTAAAGTATAACTTAGAGTTTTAGCTCTCCTTCGTTTAACATCTTAACATCAGAAGGATTTAAAAATTATATCCATCTTAAAAAATAAGTTGCCATATAAGAGAAGAACATCGTCTCAAGAAAAAAATATTATCGTAGTTAAAAATAAATTTAAAGCTGAAATTTTAAAGTGACTTTAAAATAAACTAAAATATTTTTTAAATTAAAAACAAAATAGAAATAAAAAAATACATTATCATCTAGAAAAAAAGCTTAAGAGAAACTTATACATACTAAAAGAGAACAAAACAATTGCTGTGTTAAATGAAAATAAACTTCTGAAGAATCATAAAATTGCTCTTAAAAAATACCAACAAAAAATATTTAATTTCCTTTTTTTATAATTCCTTAAATGAAATCAAGTTAATATTTAAATAATCTTAAGGCTTTAAGAAAATCTTTTTGTTTAACATCTCAACAGCAGAAGAGATTTTTATACTCCCAAAAAAGCTGTAGATCTTTAAGAACTTGATTTTTTTAAGGGAACCAAAAGCAAATAAAATATTACATTACAATCTCTAGCTATTACCTAACAAGAGTTAAAGTTTAAGAGCAGCTGTCACAAAGAGAGCAAAAAAATAACACCTGAAAAAGGCTTAAAATCAATTGTAATCAAATTTAATTTATTAAAAATTGTAAGATTCTTTAAATAAAATGAATTAATATTATTATAAGATTTTAAGGCTTAAGAAAATCTCTTCATTTAACATCAAAACAGATTTTAATATTCTGTAAAAGCTTTAGAATTTTTAATTTATATTAAAATTGATTTATTTTAAGAATCATACAAATTTAATAATAAAATTAAACCGAAAAAAAACCAGCTAAAATATTTGATTTGTAACCTTATTTAACACGTAAGAGCAGAAGAGTTTTAGTTTAAGAGGAGAGTGAGAGAAAAAACAACATCTCTTTAAGGCATTAGATGTATAAAAATAATAAATTTTCATTTCATAATGTTCAAATAAATCCCTTCAATTAAAACAAGCTATATTATTTTGATTTTGTGCTTTAAGAAAATCTCTTCGCTTAACATCTAATAGAAGAGATTTTTATACTCCCAAAAAGCATAAGATCGTAATAAGAAGTTTGATTTTTTTAAAGGGTTTCTATTGAATTAATAATGAAATGTTCTCTACATTTCATGTCAGATATATAATATGAGTTAGATATTAACTCAAGAGATTATTATAAATAAAAGAGAAAAATTAATATCTCATTTTATAAAGATCATTTAGTTCTCTTAATTAAAAAAAATTTAATTATTTTGATTTTCTGCTTTAAGAAAATCTCTTCGTTTAACATCTATTAGAAGAGATTTAAAGCTCAAGAGATCATATAATTAAGTTTGATTTTTTAAAGAGATCTTAATGATTTACAAATGAAATGATCATGAGTTAATAACTAACATTAAGAGAGATAAAATCAGACTAAAACAGATTGATCACAGCTTTAAAAATACTTTTAATTTAACATTAATTAACTCAATATCTAAGAGAGCAGCCTTTAAATATTAAGGTTTTAATTGTTAGAGTAACGTTTTGGAATACCCTAATGAACTCAAGTTTTTTTTATATAACTTCTAGGTTTTTGATAACTTCTTCGTTTAACATCTAACATCAGAAGAGTTTTTATACTCCTTAAAAAAAAGACCCTGAAGTTTAAAAAATATATTAACTTTGAATTCAAAAGCTAAACAAACGTTTTTTACTAAAACAATTAAAACAAAAATATTTAAGATTTTAATCTAAACTTTAAAGAATCCTTGTTTAAACTACAATATAAAAACAAATAAAATTGTATACAAATTTTAAGAGCAAATAACACAGAAAAGAGTAAATAGATTCTTCATAAAGTGAGATTTTTGAATTTTTAAAAATAAATGAAATAAAAAACTTTTGAAAAAAAAAGATCTTAAAAAACAAATCATTCAAATTTTTAAAACAAAATATTTAAAGTCTTTTAAGAAGAAGAAAAAAAAAAGTAAAAATTAAAACAATATAAAAAAAGAAATTCAAAAGAAATTTATTAAAACAAATATTTAAAAAAAACAAACTCTTATATTTAACCATTTTTTTTTTTTTATTAAATTAAATAATTTATAAAGCTATAGAAATATTTCAAATAATATAAATTAGTTTTTTGTTTATTTAGCTTAATTTTATATTAAACATTTGATTAAAATATTATTTAAATTCCTATAAAAGCTATAAAAAAAATTTAATCACTTATTGACATAAAATTAATATTTAAAATATTCAACCTTGATAGAAAAAATATAAAGCCTTAAAGGAACCAAACAAATTATAAATGAAAAAATAGCTAAAAACCATATAAGTAAATCCCCAATTTAATAATTATAACTCTTAAAAAAAGCTCTTATATTTATAATTATTATTTTATTATAAAAACTCTCTTCAATTAACAACTAACAGCTAGTTAAAATTTGAAAAACAATTAAAAGCAGCTAACAGTTTAAGAGAAATGATAACATCTCAACAAATAGCAGATGACTATTAAAACTGTTTTAAGAGCAGCTAACAGTAAAAGAGAAATGATAACATCTCAACAAATAACAGTTGACAACTAAAATTGTTTAAAGAGCAGCTATTTCAAAACAAGATCATAACAAAAACTGGAAAATAAATCTCTATAGAAGTAAAAGGCCACAATTAACATCCAATAGTAAGTAAAAGAGAAGTTTTATTTGTTAAGCATCTCTTTTATTGATTACTTCTTTTTTGAAACATTTTCTTTTCCTTTAATAAAATTAAACTTATATTATTAAACTTTAAAGCTTTCTCTTCGTTTAACATCTAACATCAGAAGAGCTTAAAAAAAATATATATACTCCCGCTAATACAGAGAAATAACAGCATCTCAAAGCAAATAAAGCTTTAAAATGTTTAAAATATTTAGTTTAATTTAACAAAAAGGAAAAGCAACGGTTTCAAAAAAGTAATTAATAAAAAAGAAACTTAATTTTGAAAATTTTTTCTTTTAGCAGCAAGTAGTACAAAAAAAAAGTTTTAATATCCAAAAGAGTTTAAGGTTAAGAAACAAAATAATAGAAATTTAAGCTTTAAAGCTCTTTAAATAATAAAAAATCAAAATATTTAAAAGCTCTTAGTAAAGCATTTTATAAAAAAGTTTTAAACTTCTAGTTAAAATTTAATAAAAGAATTTTTTTAAGGAAATATTGTTAATGAAATTATTGAAATAATTATAAACAAGGCTATAAATTAGACTAAAAGTTGGACTATAGAATCGGTAATAAAAAAGACTATAGTTAGAAATATAGTTTACACTAAAGACTAGATTATAGATTAAAATATAATATAAGAATTAAAGCAGAGACTAAAGATTTTCGGCCGTATTTGCAAAAAAATAATGTGTATTTGATAAAGGTTTACTAACTTTTTATTATGGAAATTTACATAAGAAAAAATAAAATAGTAAACCTTTATCAAGCATACATTATTTTTTGTGACTACGGCTGTAAAGATTTCCAGCCGAATTCACAAAAAAAAAAAAAAATAATAATGTATATTTGATAAAGCTTTACTAAGTTTTTCTTACGGAAATTTACATGCAAATAAATATCAAATATACATTATTTTTTTTGTGAATAGAGCTGTTAGTTTTAGATCCAACTATAAATTGAATTGATATAAACTATTGGCTAGACTATAAACTAGGTTGTTGTCTAAACTATTTAGTCAGACTATAGATTATTGTCTAGGCAATAAACTTGATTATTGTTTAAACTATTGACTGGATTATAATCTATACTAATGTCTAAAATATTGATTAGATTGTAGACTAAAGAATAGACTACAAGCTGAACTATTGCTTAGACTATAAACTAACAGCCGTATTCAAAAAATAATAATAATTTATACTTGATAAAGGTTTACTAACTTTTTCTTATGGAAATTTACATACAAAAAGTTAAAAAATCTTTATCAAACATACATTATTTTTTTGTGAATACAGCTGTTAGTTTTAGATCCCACTATAAATTGAATTGAGCTAAACTATTGGCTAGACTATAAACTATGTTGTTGTCTAAACTATTTAGTCAGACTATAGATTATTGTCTAGGCAATAAACTTGATTATTGTCTAAACTATTGACTGGATTATAATCTATACTAATGTCTAAAATATTGATTAGATTGTAGACTATCGAATAGACTATAAACTGAACTATTGCTTAGACTATAAACTAACAGCCGTATTAAAAAAAATAACAGTCCTATTTACAAAAAATAATGTATGCTTGATAAAGGTTTACTAACTTTTTCTTATGGTTATTTACATACAAAAAGTTAGTAAACCTTTATCAAACATACATTAATTTTTTTGTGAATACAGCTGTAAATTACTATCTGAACTATTGACTATAAACTAGGTTGTTGTCCAAACTTTTGAATCGATTATGAACTAGGTTGTTGATTAGACTATTGGCTAGAATATAAACTAGGTTATGGTCTAAACTATTGGCTAAATTATAGATTATTAAGATGGCTTTATACTAGATTATTGATTGAATTAGTCTATAATAGACTAGTTTAGGGATTCTAATTAGTCTGTAGTGTAGGCTATAGTCTAAACTATTATCAAGACCTTAAAGTATATTATTGACAAAACTATGGTCCAATCCTTTTAATAGATTTTATTAAAAACAATATAAATTTATGTCTTGTTTATAATTAAATGAAATTTTTCGTTTAGTTTATTTAAAAATCTTTTTTAAATTTAAATAAACTTTTAGGCAAACTTTTAACTTTTTAAAATTTTTCCATAATATTTTAAAATTTTTAATACTTTTTCAATAAATTTTAAAAGTAATCTCTTTAAGAAAAAAAAGAAAACAACAACAATAACAACAAGTATCTAGAAAAAAAAAAGAAATAACTTTAACAAAGAATATCCTTAACAATCTTTAAAGCAAATAAACAATATTACAAAAATAAAATATATTTAAACAAATATAAACTATAAACAATATTACCAACCAAAAGAAAATATATTAACAAAATATTCTATTAATTTAAAACATATTACTACAAACATATTCAAAAATATATTATAAAAATATTAAAAACTTATTAAATATTACTTATTATAAAATATTACTTATTATTCTTAAAATATTAATTAATTAATTAATCTCCAAATATATTTATTAATATTTATAAAATAATCATAATTATAACACAATCTTTTTTAAAATTCCTTCTATTTTTGTATAAACGTATGAAAGTCTTTTATTACTTTTTTTTCTTGTATCATCGACCATCCTAACCCGAAAGCTTTTAAACAACATCTTCAAAAGCTTTTTGGAGAGAAAAAAAAGTAAAATTTTGAATGCAAGTATGTATAAATATATATATATGTTTATTACAAAAAAACCTAACATCTTATAAGAAGGATTATTTAAAAAAGAAAGTAAATTAGTTTTAAGCTGAAGGAAAAAAAATAAAAAATAAAGTTTATAAATTAAGAATTTAAAAACAAAAAAATATTAGTTTATAAGAATTTGAATAAAATAAAATATTATATGAATTATTATTAATATTTAGGCTTAAACAAAAAAACAAAGAATTTAGGAAGAAAAATTATATAAAAAAAATTCAAAAAGAAAAGTTTAAAATAACAGCTTATAAGCTATCTTAAGAAAACTCTTAAATTCTTTGTAAAATATAGCAAATATTTACCTTATATATTTAAAAAGAAAATTTAATAAGCTTAAGCTATTAAAACATACAATTTATTAAAACTTATAGAACAAAATCTTAGTAAACTTAAGATACAGCTTAAGGGAAAAATCATAAGCTCCTTTAAAA
>MINK01173453.1:0-19873 GCA_001735545.1 Phormia regina
AGACCGAAAATATTATTATAGTAATCATAAAAAATATATAGAAATATTTTAAAATAACATGCTTGACCTTATATTCTTCTTCTTGACATTTTTATTATTCAAAAATGACTTTGATTTTATATCGAAAAAATATCTTTAAGTTGTCAATAAATTGTTAGTAATTTTGAAATTATTGGTGAATCAATTCAAATTTTTATTAAAAATTAAAAAAATTTATTAAAAACTTCAAAATATTTCAATTCTTTCAATATTTTATCACAAAGTACAAACTCTAATTAAAATAAGTCCTTATGAGAATTGATGGAATAATGATTTTATTCACAGTTTTATTAACAGATATACTTTAAAGGGAAGAAGAATTTCAAACACGGTTCCAGATCGGATATTTCTTTTTCATCTATCTTTTATTGTTTTAAGTTAAAGAACAAAATTATGTATAGATTTTTTTTTTCAAAAAGTACAAAATTAATAAAGCTTTCCCCTGACCCAAATGTGTTCCCATTGGTAACAAAATCATTCTTTTTCAGTTTTGTAAATAAATGATATTTGTCAAACATTTTCTGTTTAATTAAAAAATATTACCCCTTATTTTATTTCATACGTATATTTGGTAAAAAAAACTTGATAAATATAAAAATTATATAATTTTACATAACATATTTTACATAATAATAAATATATTGTTATAAGCCAAAGTAGTATTTATTACATTCGTTTTAAGTCTCAAAATATGTACATTTATTAAGAAAAAAAGTTTTATTTATTTTCTACAGATTTCTTTATTAAACTCAAAACAAATGTATGCATGTATGTGTGTAATGTATGTTTGTATGTATTTTATAAAGAAAATTACAAATCAAGCTAAATAAACTTAAGATTGACATGTTGAAAGAAAACTAGATTTCAATTTTTCTTTTTTTTTAATCTTTGTTGGTTTTTCTCATTATCCTAGTAAAATATATTTCTTTTATTTTACTTGAGTGTACGTGCGTATGTGTGAGTGTATGTATGTATGTATCTGATAGTATATGAGATTATGTATACATAGTACAATGTAAAATATTGTAGTAAATTTAATTTTATCAAAGCTTTAACTTGTTTACACTTTTTATTACATCACCCTAATAAATAACTGGTGTACTTCAGTTCATTTCACTTCAGCACACCCCTCCTCCACCCGGCAATGCCACCTTAATGACTGAAATACAAAATGAACCTGTTCGTAGTGGATTCATGACAAAAGACATGAAATGAAAAAACGACCCAAAGAACTAAAACAAATTTCTTGTTTTTGGTTGCTATTGTTGTTGTTATTCTTTTACTTCTGTTGTACGTTTGGTGTTCCATTTATGTTTCCTGAGTCTATACGTTTGTTGTACCCATGTACTTATCCACCATAGAGTAGCATATACTTTGGTAGAGGAGACACATAAAAATAGATGACAATGACTGACGACGAAGAACGTGCTTTAAATGTTGTCTATAAGAAACATTAGAATTTCCTCTTTTTGCAAATGTACAACGAATACAACCTACTTTGCAATAAATATCTAATATATATATATATATATATATAAGTCACTGTGTCATTAGGTGGTTCCATGCTTGTAGTCGTAAGTAAAATTGCTTCTTTAGAAACTCCAAAAGCATTTCATTCTGTACCTTCTTCATTAATGGGATTTCGTAAGCAATCTAAAGGTGTATTCGTATGGGTATTTTGTATTTATGTGGTGCCACTATGGAAAGCAATTTTCCAAAGATTACCCAATAAACTTTTAGTTAAGGAAAATCAAATTTTCCAAACAAACTTAACAGGTTTTTAGTATAAAGTATAGTATTGTTTATAGGAGATAGTTTTGTGAATCTTTTTAATATTATTATAACACAAATGTTTCACTGGGTATTTTATTTATAGTTGTTGAAGGTGGTAGCAGTACAAGTATTTTGTTTTTTGTTGTTTTCGGTTCTTTTACTATTAAACAGACTAGTAGAACTGAATTGTTATTATTCGAGTAACTAGTATGTATGGTGTAGTGATTTTATGCATTTTATTATCAGTCTTAGTCACGTTTCAATTTACGGCCCATTGGCGGTTACAATTTGCAATCACGTTGTTGCCCAACATTCATACAACACAAATGAAAATAACAACAACATCAACAACAATAACAGTAGCAACATGTCAACCAAACTACCACCCACAAGATACACAACAGATATAAAGACACAGATGTAACATAAACACAAACATACATATAGATGTATAGTCATAGATATTTACATTCAACATTGGTAGAATTATTGTTAGAATTTTTCTACACTGTATATACAACAATTCCTAGATTCTTTTTTTCTTTCTTTTGTTGTTGTTGTGTTGAAGCAAATATTCTTTTATTCACCCACACTATTTTGGAGATAGATGAAAAAAAAACTTAGGCCAACACAACGACAATTACAATTTTGCCAATCACCAGCAAAGATAAAAGACAGTGGTTCATAAAAGTAATTTTTTTTAACTATTTACTAAAATTAAATTATAAGTTCTTAATTAAAAATGGTGTTTTAATATTTTTTAAAAAGGCATTATGTTCAAAGTACCACTTTATTAATGATTTGTTTAATTAAGGATGTTTTACTATATATTGAACCATATCTCGAAAACTACTTATCTGATTTTGTTCAAAATATTTAAAAACATTTCAATTAAAATTAGCTTCAAGTCTCCTTTACATTATTTTTTCATACGCTCAACAATTATGGAGATATTATGCCCACTTTCTGAAAATAATTGAAATTTTTTACAAAATTGGATTTTTTTTTTTTTTTTTTAAATCATAAAAATTGGAAAACGTCAAAAATTCAAATTCTTCTTTACTGATAAAGATTGATTTGTGAAATAATGAAATTGACCTTATTTTACTGGCAAGAAATTTATGCTTAAATTTTTACACTTTCGATTTTTTACGATTAAATAAAAATTTTCGCAATTTTGTATAAAATTTACATTTTTTTTCAGAAAATGGGTTGTTGATCGTATTAAAAAATAATGTAAGGCAGATTTGAGGATAATCTTAATAAACATTTTTTAATATATTTTTAAACAAAATCGGACAAGTTGTTTTCGAGATATGCTTCAATATATAGTGCAACTTTCACAATTTTACGAACCGCGATTTATCGCGAGAACTATAATCAATTCGAAAAAGTGGCTTAGTACTTATGAATACCCTGTATCCGAACTGACTGCGAAACTCCGTGCCACAGAATTAGTGTTACCCTGTGTTGTATGAATAAATTGAAATATTAAAGTTTTTAAAACTTCTAAAGCACTGTGCGAGGAACAATATAATTTTATATAATGATATTGGTTGTTCATAGTAACGAACTATTGGAGTGGAGTTGTACATAGTGAAAATACCCTGCAGCTCCGAAAGTGAAAATTGAACATATTTTTCAGTTAATCATTAATTAGAAGGTAATAAATTACACTATGCAGTGGTATTTTGGGGGCAGAATCATTATATCTGTAATGATTCGCTGGTAGGCAAAATATTTGTGATATTAAGTAGTCACAGAAAAAAAAAACAAAAAAGCGAGTTTACTTAATTGAAAATACGTTCGAAAAAATTATCGATCTTTATGACTGATATCTCATTTTGTTCCTATAAATGTAGTTTCACGATAAAGCAATAAATCTGAACAGTTTTTGCCCTTTTTGATTTTTAATATTTTTTTTTAACAAAAAAAAAAAAAAAAAAACTACTATATATGAAGGGATTAAAGGATATGTAAATATTAGAATATTCATTTCACTCGAGTTTTTCATTTTTCGAAAAATCTAATTACTCGAAAGTGAAGTTTTTAAATTACTCGAGTAATCGAGTAAACCTTTTATGTTACTCGAGTTGTTCGATTAATTTATACCTACAATATCAGTGTAAACATATAAGAAATTATATAAACTTGTATAATAATTAGTCAAATATACAATATGTTAGTACTACTGATTATAATTTGGAAATTCCTCGAATAAGAATCAAATGTTACCTGTTTTTGTTCTTTAAAGCAGAAAAATTTTATATTTATTTATGTTTACCAATCAAGAACGTGAACATTCGTGGTAAAAATTAGTTCACGTTTCCGCGAGCTGTGAAAGAATTGTGAAAATATGTTTGTTTCTGAATTATTGCATTTCGAAAATGATAAAAAGCACTTTGGATTAATCGGCATAATTTGTTAATATTATTTGTCGATTAATCGAACAAACAATACAGAATACCCTAGTAAACATACATTTTTCTAAATTTATTTCAATAATATCGGACTAAAACTTTTTGAGTATCCATTAATTATGTGGAAAAGTCCAAAGAATTATAATTAAAAAAAACTCCATAGGATTTAAAATATTGACCATATTTTTACTATCGGAACCATAATACATCAAAATTGTATAGTGGTTTTTCAAGCCTATAAAGTTTATTTCATTTTGATGCCTTGTGATATGAAACTTCAGGGTAGCTGTATTATACACACACATATACTGTCTTACTTGGAGAATATCTAATAGACAATAAATGTGATTGTCTGTGTGTCTGCTTCGTTACATTTAACTGAGTGTACGAGTACGTTTAATTTTTTTTTTTTCATTTCATAGAGAACTGATTAAATGTGCAATATTGTGTATGTATGAGTGTGTGTGTGTGTGTATTTTGTTTTAAGTTCTAAATTTATTGCAATGTTTTCTTTTTTTAGATTTTTTTGCTAAGTCGTAAAAATTGTTCTCTGTGTTCTATATTTTTTTATACACATACATATATTTCTTGTGCCATAACAAACTTATACAAAAGGCAATAGCAATGTCTGCTTCCGTTTCCTTTTGAGCAGAGAGAAAGAGGGATTAAAAAAAACAGTTGTAGTTGTAGTTGTTGCTGGCACAACAACATATAATAGAGAATATTGTATAAGAACCGGACAGAGGATGAGACAAATAAAAAAAAGCCATACTGTCCCGTCGTCATTGTCCATTCATTTAACTATATATTTTATATAACCAAGAATGTAAGTTTGTATGTGTGTATGTAAGTATATTTTCTGTTAGTTCATATTACGAGCAGTAAGTACCGTATGGATGCTAAAGCGGGTTATATACCTCTTCATATTCATTCAGTTGGTTGCTGACTTTGATTTCCTTATTGCTACATTTTGTTTAGTATTTGTATTTGTAGTTGTTGTTATATTGAGTTGAGTTTATGTTATTATCCTGGCCCCATACAATACTATATTTCTATTACCACTACCACTACATTTACAACTGGTAATAACAATGTTGTTACACCTGTAGAATATTTTTTGTTTTTGTGTTCTTTTCGTTTTTTTTTTCCTACTTTATATTTCCTGACTACAATATTTGGTGTCGTACATTTTTGTGGCCTTAAGCCTCTAACACGTTCTCATATTGCCAGATGTTTTCCCAGATGTTAAGTAAGCACAAGGTGGTCGTGGTGACAGAAGTAGGAGGAATTGTTGATAATCGTAATGTGCTGTTATTTCTTTTGTTTTTGTTGCTCTGCCAATCTATTTCTGTTCTTCTGTTTTGTTTTGTTTTTTCTCTATTTTTACGTTTTGATGAGTCGTAAATTTCAAGTTTTTATTACATAATTTCTGTCATTACGACATTGTCTAACTTCCTATTTCCGAGGCTATTCTTTGTTTTTTTTCTGGAATTTATGTGTGTGTGTGTTTTTTTTTAAACCAGTATGTGCCTTTGATTTTTTGTGGATCCTCTTCTTTTGTTAATATTCATACATCTTTTTATAATGGTCGTTATGGTAGTTGTTGGCTTAAGATTTTTTTTTATTTTATTTCGTCCAAAGTAAAAGGTTTTAAACATTTTTATACTCAATTTACTCTTTAGCTAAGATATTTTCTAAAAACACGTAGAATATTATACTGGTTTTATTTCAGAATCTTACAGTTTGCTTGGCAATAGTTAAAGGTAAGAGTTATGTTAATTTCTAATGAACCTTTCAAATTTTAATATATTTTTATTCTAGAGAAAAGGTAGCAGGTACTTTCTTAACTGCAAAAAATTATTTTAATATTATATGCCACCCACACATACCTATATGAAGACATACATATATATTTTTGAAGTTTATGCGACAGTGGGTGAGTCGTTTCTTCATTTAGCAAAAATAGTATATAAGTATCCAGAATAAAAAGAGCAGTCTTATTTTAACCCATTTCCAACTACTGTTGTGTTTTCGCATCAGCAACTTTACCTATAATGTAATGATGATATTTTATACACGAATATTTAGTGAATTGGAAAAAAATTTGGACTTCGAGAAATTTTTGATCCCTGATAGAGTGGATCTAAAAAAGGTCAACAAAATACACATTTTTTAAAATTAAAAAAAAAATCATTAGATAAATTTTACAAAACATCTAGATTAATTTGTTAGTGATTGCCAAGGCATCAAAAAAGGGAATATTAACGTTTAACATATTTCAGAAAGAATAAAGTGTTTTTCCTAAAAAAGAGAAATTATAAAAGTCTTAAATTATTTTGCGTTTCTACATCATTATTTAATTGCTTTACATTTTACTTGAAATGTTCTGCAATTTTCCCCCTTAACACTAGATATGTTTAATATAAAATTTATAAAAAAAATATAAAAATTTATTTAAATGACGATTTAAACGCATTTTTTTCATTAAATTTGTTAAAACCTAAGATTCATATATGAGCCAAATAATATACCCCTAATTGACCATTGATGCTTTTCCGCAACACCCGATATCTCAGAAACTAAAATTGCTAGGTATAAAAGTTTTTAGATGTTATGAACAAAATTACTATAATAGACTGCATACACGCAGAAAAAAAAATGTTCAGGTGACCATAAACTAAGAGCAACATACTATGTTTATAATATATGATTCCAGGTTACAATAAGTATATTTGTACGTAATCATTATTATGATTTCATTTAATAATTTATAAGTAAATTTTATAACCTTTTCTTAAATCTTGCCCTCAATTCCACTGTGTTTTTTTTATCACTTAATGACCTTATGTTATCATAAAATTAGTTTTATCATATATATTATCACATTTTATCATATATATAATTCCAAGTTATAGTATTTATAATCTCATTTTAACATATTATAATTCCATTTTATGAATGTATTAACTAATTTCTTCATATATATCATCCCATTTTATCATATATGTATATAATCTCATGTATTTATATTTATTTGTACCACGATATTTGTTCATATATGAGAATTATTATACTAGGAAATTACTGGACTGATATACAAGAATGTGTATTCAAAAGTTATTAAAGCAAACACAAATTGGATTAATGGTTCCAGAATTAAACAAATTTGTAAAGTGAACTAAATGGTTGGAGAATAACTTATTGATTGAAGAATTAACTAAATGTTTGGATTTCTTATAAATATGATTTCATACAAAAATATCTATAATTCAGTCAACCATGTTAAAATGTTAATTGCTATATAAACATTGAATGGTTGTGGTGATCATGCTGTAACCATGTTTTTTCTCTGCGTGTACCAAATTTCATTAATTTATCTTAAGGGGATGAGGTAGTGATCTGAAATGAGTTAAAAATTTACTTCTAGAACTAATTTCCCAAAATTTTTCCTGGTTTTTTTTTTTTTTTTTTAATTTTAAAAATTTTAGGACTTAATTTAAAACAATAAATGCTAAAATCAGAAAGAAAATTAGTTTTTAAACAATTTTAGAAATTTTCCTTTGATTTTCATATTTTTTGTCCATAGTATAAATACAAAATTACTTGCCATATTAATTTTACAAAATTTACAATTCTACCACTTACTACTCTCTCATTGTAAACATAATTCTCATCCTTCTTTAATGTGCACTCTCATAAAAGAACAAGGGAATCAACGAACCGGCCATTAATTAGAAATTGTTAATGATTATAACGTCATTTAAAACACACTTTTATTTTATAAATTTTATGAACTTTATACAAACTAAAACCACACTCACACACACACTTATACCACATAAAATCTAACAACATCCTTTCTCCGCCATTTACCACTAAGTAGGAGCAGAGTAAGTTAACTAAGAATAGAAATTGTTACTCATTAAAAGTTTTTCCTTCATTTAATACAAAATATTAAAGTACATATATATTTTGAAGAACAACAACAATAACTACACTTTATGTAATTTTTGTTGTGATTTCTTTTATAATGGCAATTCCTTATAGTTACAGTTATTGAAATTAAGCTAAAGTTGACAATGACTATAAAGAGAAAACTAATATACATATGATTACATTGAAGTCAAATCACAATATCTTAAAGGAATGGTACTTTTTTCGAAATATTCTAGTTAGATTTTGTTGTTTTAAAAGTAAAACTTAAATAACAATAACAACAAGTACCAGTATCAATGTAAGGTAAAGTTAAGTATGGATTAGTAACCATAAAATTATCAGGGAAATATTTTAAATAAATGCGTATGATATTAATACCAATTTATGTATTTGTAGGAGTAATATTGAGTGTGTAAGAGTATATAATAATAAATATAGGTATGTAGGTGTAGGTAGATACAAAACTAGACCATGTTTATAAAATTGTATATGAACATTTAGTTATTATTATGATTATTATGATAATAACCATAGATGATGGTGTAGGCTTAACTTATTTTAATGTTTCAACCCAACAATTGTAGTCTTAGATTATTTATGCATATTTGTCGATATATTTATATATTTAATATGTGTGAGTATGTATGTATGTAATATTAGAGTGCGTGTTTGTTAAAACATATTAAATTGTTTTTGCATGTGTATGTTGTGTATGTGCGTTTGTGTGTATTTTTCAGTTATAATACCAACATTATCTTTTAATTGAATCGTCAGATGTGTTCAGTTTGGTTTTAGTGTACATTATACCAAAAGCTATTATTTCAACAACAAACAACTACAACAACAATAGAAACTTTTGATAAAATATTTAAAATATGTTTTCTTGTATGCCCAAGGATGTATATGTGTGTGTTTGTTTTCTTTATGCGTGTATAATATAAAAGGTATTGACTTTTTGTTTAACTAAATAATGCAAAAACCTTTTGTTTTACCTTAGTTTATCCATTATTAGTTGCTTAATGAAGTTTGTGTTTAAAAATTATATAGATGTGTGTGTGTATGTGTGTGTTTGTGGAGTATTATATTATAATTTAAAGCAAAACTTTATTAATACTTTTTTTTAAATAGTTGTGGAAATCTTATCTTGTTTTATTATAAGATAAATTTTAATTTATTATTTATGTTCAATATTAAGAAATTAACTGCAAAATATATCTTCTAATGTCTACTAAAATATTAAATGATTTTAATTAGAATTTTTATTAAAAAATATCTGTTAAAATATTAATTGATTTTAGTTAGAATATAAGAAGTAATTAACAATTGTTATTACATCAATTAAAAATTTCTTTATGTTAAGATTATTATTTTAGAAATTGTTTATAGAAAAAAATAATAAAACGAAGACATTAAAGAAATGAGAAGCTAAGTCTTAATTGAACATAGCTATATTGACTTAGAACTTATTAGGACCCGGAAAATGTTATGTTATGAAAATTATAAATGAATTTTAAAAGTTTCCAATATTCTTTCTCGCTATGTTCAATTTGGATACATGATATTTATTAGTACTAAGCCTCTAATCTCCTTAATTTTACAAATCGCGATTTATAGCGAGTACTATAATCAATTCGAAGCAAGCGAATAAGAGGCTTCTGCATACCGTGCATGTGAATTGACCGCAGAAATTTTGTTTCATTTTGTAACTCTGTGTTATTTTGTTGATTTTTTTTTTTTTTAATTTTTATTCCCTCTCTTCGGAAACTAATAGGAAATTACAATCAAATTTTTAAACAAAATAAAAAAAAAAAAAAAAATTATGTAATATATTTCCATTAGTTTTTAAATTTACGTGAGATATTCCATATGGTTTTTCCAGCGGAATAGAAACTCTAAAACTTATTTTGATTTTATCAGGAATACTTTAACATTCCATTAAATTTGAAATTGAATTTTGCTCCAGAATGTGTGCTCTAAATAAAACATTAATATAAAATTAATAAATAAGGAAGCGAAAGCGTCCTGGTACCAAATTTTAGAAAATGTTTAAATGAAGTGCTCAATAACTTCTAGTAAAAATGTTGGCTTAAAAAAATTACAATACATACGGTGCAATTGGTAGATATCTCAAATACACAGAAAAAAAAATAAAAATTGCTAATATTAATTATTTTTTAATCATCAAAATGATAATGTTAATAACTACAGTAATTGATTTTATTATTACTGATTTTGCTTAAATAGAATTTATTTTATTTCTCTATATTTAGACAAATTTTTAATTTTTCTTTGTATTTTTTAACGAGTTGACAACTTATTAAAAAAAAAAATAATATTAATTCAATTATAAAGTTAATTATATTAATAATTAATGTAATTAAATTCCAATATAAAATTAGTTAAGAATTTTATTAAAAAATAATTTAAAAATATTTTTTCTATGTAATGAGTTATGTGTTTTAAATAAATTTAATTGCTATTTATAAATTTATTTCAATGACTTGGCAAACTTCAATTTGTATTTATTAATTTATAAATATGAATAGCAAACTAGATATTAAGTAAATTTTAATATGTATTTAATATTTACAAGTTAATTTGTTTGTGCTGACGTGTAAGCCAATATATAAAATAAATTTTATATACCTTCTTAGACAAACTAAATATAATAGCCAATATAAATTTGTAGATAGACACATATACAAATTAATAGATACATATTTTATTAGGAAACTGAAAACAATAGATACATACATATTTATATACGCATTTAACACAGAGTTTATATGCATCTACATATACTTACACTTTAAACTGTAATAAAAAAGGTAAATGTTTATTAGCAACCTTTGGGAATATAAAATAATGACCTATGACCTAAAACAAAACATGTAACTAATATGGCAAATCAAGCTAAAAACAATAGAATAATAATCTTAATTATAATGATGATAAAGCTGATATAACTTAGATTATGAATATTCAAGTAAATTTCTATGCAGGTGATTTTAATAAGGAAATTTTCATTTAAATTCATTTCTCCTATGACTTAAATCATATTATTACTCTACTACACAATACATCACACAACCGACCTTAACAATTAAATATAGAATTTTGAAAATATTGATATATTTAAACAAGTAAAATCTAAATGGTATGATGTATTAAGTGGCCAAGGTAATGAAAGTCAAAATGAAAATTCACTTCATGTTATAAAAAAAAACATTCTAAAATTCATGAAAATTTGTATAATTTATGACTCCCAATGTAGTCATAAAGTGTGAATATTCAGCTAAAATATAGACATTTTCACACATTTATATAAAACACACACACCCTGGCATATAAATACACAAAAGTATACAAATACTTATAATAATAAGAAAAGTATTAATGTATATTTGTATTTTATATTATTATTTGTACTTGAATTTGCATATTCAATTCAAAATTTACTCATAAATAAAAATAAAACCAATTAAATGTATGAAAATTATAATAAAGCAAGTGATAAAGAAATAATAAAAGACATTTTATATTTATGTCTTTATAATGGACCATTAAGAGTGTAAAACGTTAGGTATTTATTATGGAGATAGATGGTAAAATTTTAAGAAACATTTTAAGTAGTTTCTTTATGTATCTAATTTCTTAAAAGCCATCAATAATTTAAGATGAATATTGTCGTAATCTGTCTTTCCTTTTACTAGAATTGAGTTGTATTTTATGATATTGTCACACAAGTGACAAATCTAAACTACAATTGTCAACGTTAGTTAATAAACATTAATTAGATATATGAGAGTAAGTATATACTTCAATGCCCATATACGTTTATACATATATAGGTAGATACACATATATATATACATATATAGATAATTGCAAATGTACATAAATAAATAAATACATACACAAAAAAAAAATATTTCAAATTATTTTCGAATAAAATTATTAACTAATTTTGTGTTGGAATTTAATTATATTATTTATTAATATAATTAATTGTCGAATTGGTTTTTAATTATTATTTTTGAGTAAATTGGCATCTGTTAAAAAATATAAAGAGATTTGAGAGAAAGATTTATATATAAAAATATAGAAATAAAATAATTTTAACTAAATTTTCAGCTCATTATGTCTATTTAAGAGAGAACAGTAATAATAAAATTAATTACTGTAGTTATCAATATTATCATTTTGATGATTGGAGCAAAATCAATTAAAAATTATTTAATATAAGGAATTTCATAATTGAAGATGATATTTACATTTTTTTCTGTGTACAAACACATGCATAGTCACTTGATTGGAAATTTCTCAGAAAATATGTACGAATGTTTGGCACAGCAGTTTAAAGATTATTGTACTTTACATCAAAAAGATGGTAGGTGTATCATTACCTCTCTTATAAGGAAACAAAACAATGGGAGTGGTTCACCCACATTTTGGATCATATCCTACATATAATATTTTTTTATTTCAATTTATAGAAAACAAATAAAAATAGACTTCAATTACAAAATTGCTTATATTGATTAATTTTTAATTGCTTTCGCTACAATCATCAAAATGTTAATATTAACAACTAGAATAATTGATTTTATTATTACTGCTTTTCTTTAAATACACAGAAAAAAAAATAAAATCAATCATCAAATATGTAAACAATTCATTCAATTAAAAAACTTGTTTAAATTTGCATCTCTCACCAAAAATATTTATTACTAAGAAGAGTAAAAAACTATAAATAAACGGAAACAAATTTCCAACAAAAAAATTAATTATATCAATTAAGTGGATAATTGAATGAAAGAACTTAAATTTGATTCTTTGATTCTTAATATTATAATCTTAATATTATTTCAATATATTTAATAAATTTTAATGCAAAATTAAGCAACAGCGTTGATTAATAATTTTTTCTGTGCAGATATAATGAGTTATAAAGGTTTAGAAATTGTCTTAAATTTTTCTATATTTTCTATATTTTTTTATAAAAATTTTTAATTTTTCTTTATATTTTATTAAGAGTTATCAATTTATTTAAATTTTTTTTGTTGTTAGAAAATTAATTATATTAATACATTATTTAATTAAATTCCATTATAAAATTAATTAATAATTTTATTAAAAATAATATGAATATTTTTCTTTCTGTGTATCTTTGATATCAAAATAATTTTTTTTGAATTAAGTTTCAAGTTTAAATTATATATACATTATTTAATTAAATTCATTTAAAATTATAATAATTTATTAAAAATAATATGAAATATTTTTCTTCTGTGTATCTTTGATATCAAAAATAATTTTTGAATTAAAGTTTTAAGTTTAATTTTAAAAGGATTAAAGGCTTTAGGGAAAAATTCTGTTATAATTTATAAAATTGAAGAGTTTGATTCTAGAACTTCCTAGGTTTTTGATTCTGAATCTTTTATTTAGAATGGATTCTATTGTTGGTTTTTTTCTGTGATGCATTCATGGCTAACATGTGTTGGGTTATTTGAATATGTATATGTTGGACAAATTGTATTTGTATTGCTCTGTGTATCACTAAATAATATTAATATGATATTGTGACATGGACATGAAAACACACAGAATATTTATATGGGTTTAGTTATATGAAAAAAAAAATATTTTTTTTAATTAAATTTGGAGTAAAACAAAGCATTTTAACATTTCAAACTAACATTGCAACTCCAATAGTTTCAAGCCACCCAAGTAATATGTACTTCAAGGGGCCAGTCTAATAAATATACGTATGTAATGATGTATATTTTTATTAAGTATAAAACGTAGCTTTATATACTACTTGTATTTGTATGTGTATGAGAATGGATTAACGTACTCATTTTGAATATTTAAGAAGACAATTGAAAATTATCTTTAGAATTCCTATAAATTCTGATTTATGATGTTTCATAGTATTTTATGAATTTGTCAAAGATTGTGAAGTTTTAGCTTCAACACTAAAATTCCAAGAATTGATCAAATTATAGTTCTTAGTAAAATTCAAATGATTTTATAAATTAAACAAGAAAAGGATTTTTTTCCTCTTGTTGTAGAATTAAATAGAAAATTTGATTAGGTTTTCAATATTTTTGTATTTTTGAGTAATAAAGAAAAAACTTTAATGATAATAATCGTTATGATATTACTTGTCAAACATTATTCGAAAATTAACTTAACTTACTTATCAATTAAACTACTTATGACACTAATACAAAATAAATCTACATACAACGTATACAATCAAATGATAGAGCCAAGGGAGGAAGGACAAGGGTTTGTATATTTTTAACATGATTTGTTACGGCGACAAACAATAGTCCAAATATGTCAGTATTATATGACAAATGAATTGGTTGCATCTTGGTTATTGTCGATTTACAAACAGCTAGTTGTTGTCGTTGTTGTTTGTTGCCGCTATTACTGTTATTGTTGAGTATGTTTTACTTTTTACATGTATTTGTTGTTCTTACTATTGTTGTCGTTGTTGTTGTTGTTGCTGCCATAGTTTAACAAATGTTAGCATTGATAGAAATGCTGCTGCATTTGACATTGTTACAACAAAAACCCATACAATATGTAGTTTAAATTAAAACACCAACAACAGCAACACAAGCAAAGTCAAATACACAATATAACACTTACAACATTTGACCACTTTACAGTCATAACTAAAAGTAATAATAACCAGACTAATATCAACACTATCTAGCAAATAAGTAATAAACAAAAATACAACAACAATCGAACTGTTTTATAAAATGTTCCATATATGTATGTAAATGTATATGAAAATATGTAAAAGATGGAAAGATCGAAACATAAACAATCACTTTTACTAACACATACATATAGATATACATATGTATCTATATACATTTACATTTTTGAAAGACTATTACTGATGGTATGAAATTCATTTTTACAATGACAAGAAAATATTTCAACATAAATTTCTATTATTTCAAAATCCTCTTTTATATTTATGTAGTCTGTATTTAAGACCAACATTTACTTTTCTTGTTCTTCTATTTTAACATACATACAACAACACATATACATATAAACATACATGTAAGTACAATACAGTTTTTTTTATAGTTGCCAATTGTCGTATGATGTCAATTTTAATTAGATCAGGGTATTGTGAATTGTAAGTAAGTTTACAAAATCCATACAATTGTAAAACTGTAAGATCAAAATTATACAAAAATACTCATACATCAATACATACATGAAAACCTACAAACACACAGTCATAACTTAATGATTAGTGTATGCATATTAGAACATACCTTAGGATGTGTACTTTATGAAATTCAGGTAGAAATGTGTGTGTTTGATAAATTTTACATGATTTTCCAAAAAAAAGTCACTTGAATATGTTGGTCATAAATATGTGCTATGTAGGCATAGATATACCGATATATACTTGTAAATAGTACAAATGTACAAATATATTGTATGTTCAAGTAAAAATATTCTTTATTAAGGAAAAAAGAAAAGAAAAACAAAACGTAATTTAAATTTAAAAATACAGGTTGTGAAGTTATATTAAATATTTTTGTATAATTTTCATTAGATTTATGTTTTAAGCTTACGGTTTTTAAATTTTGTCCTTTCAAAACTGACTTTTTAATGAAATTAAGATTCATTTTATTTAATTTACATTGATTTCATAAAATTGTATTTAATTTTTATAAAATGTTTGATCAATTAATCTTCTAAGTTGACCCAAAAGTATCTACGAAATATTCTTATCTTTGTTTCAATGCATACACCTTGTATATGTATGATTGTTTTAGTTATTAATTAAGAACATACATATGTAACAAAATTTCAAAAATTCCTGCAGTTTTATATACAAAAATCAGTAATCACCTCAGGACTATTGTGCATTTTTGTCCACCAGAAAAAATAAATGGTGAATTAAAAAACGCTAAAATAATAATAAAAAAATGCAAAAACGGAAAAATTTTGGAAATACGAAAAAAAAAAAATGATCAAAATGAAAAAAGAAAATCATAGAAATGAAATCAAAATTGTCACATTTTTTTCTATACAAAATTTTTTGCCCAAAAATAAAGATCTGCAACAAAATTTACTTTGGAAATAAAAATATCGAAAGGTTTTAAGTTGTAATTTGATTCAGTACTATAATCCGGATAATTTATTGTAGGCTTCTATACAGATTAGGGTGATCGACGCAGTTTTCCAACCGGTATTTCGATTTAAGTGCAGTTGGTTTTTTAAATGTTAATTTTTCGAAACGGTTTTAATAAAAAATGTGCCATCTATGTAGGGTAAACTGGGGAAAATTCGCCACTTTTTTTATTTAAATGGTTAAACGGTTCACGATATCAATAAACTTTCTTTAGTAATAAAAACCTTGATATGTTGGCTTATATTTAAGCCTTTTTGATCCTGACTATCTTCATGTTAAGTTAATTTTTATTATGAATTTGTAAAGTGACCAAAAACATCGAAACAAACCCACCACCATGGGGTAGATTCAACAAGTAACGAATAGTTTTCCTATATTTTTTCTTAAATTTTATTTCGTTTTCAAGGTCATTGGTAAAAAATAATGTGCCCCTATATCGAGTGGTCCCTCTTCTACCCTACTAATATTTGAATTAAAAATTGAAAAATTTTTTTAACTGTCTAGTATTTTTAAAATTAATTTCATATTATTATAATTTATATTAGTTTTTATAAAGCATCCAGTTAAAATTAAATTGAAATTCATTTTTTTTAACATTTATTGTTTTATCTATATATAATAACAAAACAAATAAACTTTAAAAGAATCTAAAATCTGTAGGGTATTTAGTAAAATATTTCTTTTTCCATGTTTGCATACAATCATGTGCTCATATATTTGTGTGCGTGCTTATGTTTGTATTTGTAAATTCGAATTATATGTCAATATTTGTTAGTTACTTTTCCTTTTGTCTTTTGGCTACAATTTATCACTACATTGGCCTATAGTTAAAATTCTTTATATTATTTTCTCTGTACTCATCTTCTTTTTTTTTTTTGTTGTTTTTTATTTTTGTCCTGAGTTTTATTATTTTTCATTATTAAAAATTGATCATTATTGATTTATTAATGAAAGAATAAATGCAAAAAGACATTTAGTGATTTATTAACTTAAGGTTTATTAAAGGAAGAATATTTGACAGTACGGAGATTATAAAGGAAATTAGTTTATAGTTTTATTTTTAGTACAGACAAACAAATAAGTATTTAGTTAAATCTAATATTTATAGTTAAATATAATAGTTTATAGAGTTTTCAATGTAAAAACAATTATTATAAATGTTTGAGTTGTAAAATATAAGTAAACTATAATGATAAAAAAATGTTATAAAAACAATAAAAGATTTCCTAATCTTTGAAAATATAATAAATAAATTGTTTAATACTTTATTTCTTATAATAACCTATTAAAATTTAAATAATTTAATTGTAATATTAGAAATATTTTCAAAGACACATGTTATTTAATAGTGATTTATTACAACATCATTAATCATATTGAAATTTTAAATATGCAATAAAAATATATTAACATTCTTTTCTCCTTCTACCCTGTGACAAAAAGAATATGATTTTTATTATAAAAAGAAAGAGAAAGATTTTATACTCATAATAATATATTTCTTTAAATATTTTAAAAATGTCATAATGATATAACACTGTAGATATATTTAATTCATAGAAACTTATAAAATACTTCTATTGTATTTTTTATATTCATAGCAATTGGTATTTATTTTTTATGTAATTTATATTTTAGAAAAATAAAGTTAGGGTGGTTTCGTTTTTATGATTATTTTGTGATAAAGTCTGAAATATCTTAAAAATAATAATAATAATAATAAATAAAACTACATTCCTTTATCAAAAATATTAAATTTTATCAGAGAAAAAAATATTGTACTTTAATTCAGTTGACTGAATTTAGGTGCTACCCATGTATTCCTATATTCAATATTCTTATTATTTTATAATAATGCTACAAGAAATTGGATAAAAATTTATGTATGGAAAAAAATTGTAAATCTATCAATCATTTTATTAAATATCTAAACCCTAGTAAGTATTTAGAGAATGTAAACAAAAAATAAAAAGAAAGACAACATGAAGTATCTTTATATATATTTAGTATCAAATAAAATTCAAATAATGTTTAAACCATTAAACTTTAGAAAAACTGAAGTTGGGTATTAAGGAAAAAAATATGTATAACAAATAACAATAAATAAAAAATCAACAATATTAAAAAAAGATAAAAAATCTGCATGTATTTACAGTGGTTATGAATAAGTAAAATGATCAAATTAAAAATATTTCTCCCAGAAGAGAATTCTATTTACTATATTTTATATGACATATATATAGACATCATATATCATGGGATAGGTATACTA
Organism: Phormia regina; assembly: GCA_001735545.1. Lineage (NCBI taxonomy): Eukaryota > Metazoa > Arthropoda > Insecta > Diptera > Calliphoridae > Phormia > Phormia regina. The sequence continues at coordinate 18,623 of MINK01173453.1, forward strand.
TTTTTATGTACTTTAAAAATATTCAACTTAAGCATTCATTATTTCTAAAGCTGTGTTCAGATTAATCAAATATTTGAGCAAAATGATATAACCACATAACCAAACAACGAAAAATATAAATTAAATAAATAAATAAATAAATAAATAAATAAATAAATAAAGAAATCGTCAATTAAATTTTCCAAAATTGTCAAACATTGAACGAAAACATAAATGATACTATCATTAATACAATTATAAAAATTAGATAGTCAGTTGATACCCTACCGGATTTATGTACGTTAGAATGATTTTCGAAAGATGGGTTTATAAGGGGACTATGATTAGTTATTCATTAATCATATCTCCCATATTAAAATATTGTTCCGATCATAACAACAATAAATAAATTTTTTCCTTGTGTCAAAATAAATATTCGTGCCTAATTTCATCAAGATATATTTAAAAGTACGACTTGTACATTATTCACATTGTTTATATGCTGGCGGTCCAATAAAGTTTTCCGAGCGCTATAATCATCAACACAAATGCACTTATGCTCATCAAATCTGGCTGCCGTGTTTCAGATACATTTTCGTTTTTTCTTTATATTTTTTGTGTATGACATCAACAAAACTACGTGTATAAAAAATGTTTTTCTTTCTCTCATAAATTCCATACATAAAAAAACAAATCTTTCTATCTCTTTCCTTTTTATATAAATTTGATGTAAACCTATGCAACACTGACAGAGAGGGACAGTGAGAAAATGAGAGCTTTTGAGAATCCATTGTAAAATTGAAATAGATTTTAATTTCCAGCGGATTACGCTGTGTTGTTTTAGTTGTCAAATCTTCGTATAAAAAAAAAAATAATAATAATAAATAATCCGCTAGGTTTTGTTTGGGCTCTTAGTTGTCAAATTTTCATATATTTATAAAAAAATCCGCTTGATTGTGTTTGGGCTTTTAACGGGAAAATATTTTTCACTTATCATTATTAATTGCTAACATTTTACCGAATTTAGTTTAACGCTGGTTTCTCTTACAAAACATTCACAATATTAATTCCATTTTTTTTTTTTTTGAAAATTATTGGTCACGCAAAATTTGCTCAAATATTTAGTAAATGTGAACATAGCTTAAGAAATGCTTTTTTAGATTTGCCAATGTATTAAAAAATAAGTTGTTTTTTATTCCGACAACTCTATTCCGAGAGAACATTTGTATGGGGGCTAGTTGAAATAATGGGCCGATCATGACCAAAATCAAT
>MINK01173454.1:4660-18314 GCA_001735545.1 Phormia regina
ATCCCCCAACTAACCCCCAGTTTTATTATTACAATTATTTGTTTGGGAATATTTTTATTCCATATTATGTCTCAACAAATTATTAAAGTAATCCTGGGATTATGAATTATATCAATTTTGTTCAAAAATTTGTCGCAACTCTTAATTTTCTAACAATATTGATGAAAACAAAAGATAGAAAAAATTATAGTCGATATATAGGATACCCTACACCAAATGTAAAATATATTACACAAATAAAGAACAACATCAATCACAGAACTAACATCTATTTTAGTGTGATTCCCGGAAGGGGATTTATATGGGCGCTATTGTAAATTATAGACCGATTCCTATACATTTTGGCAATGTTGAGTTTNTNTTTNCNAATGTTNNNANTTANTTGTGTCGAATATTTGNTGTNNTANTANNANTCGTATGGAATTTCTGATTTTTTGAAGAGGGATTTATATGGGAACTATGGTCAATTATGAACTGATGTAATTTGGCACAGAGATTGAAACTTATACAGAATTATTTTGCACCAAATTTCGCTGAAATATTTAAGGCATTTATAATCCTTAAACCCTTATTTCCGATGGACATTTGTGTGGCGGCTGGTAAAACAATACATAAAAACTAATTTCAATAAGCTTTGTTCTTGTGTTAAAATAATTATTCGTGCAAAATTTCATCGAGATATTTTCTACACTGCGAAGCTTAAGTTCACTAAAAAGACACCAACAGGATTGCAAAACATTTTTTGATCCGCTGTGATCGTCTTCAGCATCCATTGTGGCTTAGTGGTAATTGAAAGAGCTCCCTCTAGCCTTGTCCGTAATCTTGTAATCAAATTTTTATTCATTTCAAATGTCTTCCCGGAAAACGTTTCGTATGTTGCCCATAATCTAATTTTTGAAAAAGAAGCTCTAAATATTTGATTTCTACTAAAAATATTAGTGTTTCTAAGATTCTTTTTAAAAAATGACAAGAGAAGAAGGTATAGTCTGTCAAGACCGACCATATGATAACCTATACCATTGCCTATGTGTACCAAAATTCGGAAAGGAGCCAATTATGTACCTATACATGTAATAAGTGGAAAATAAAAACATAATATTGCGTCAATACTAAGATTCACATGTATTTATGGACTTTTTGGTGATTCCCGAAATTGGGTCTTATATGGGAGCTATGGTGAATTATACTTATATAAATGTTATATATGTGGAATATTAAATTATTAATGGAGTTTTATATGTGGTTTATGCACGTAAAAGTGATTTTCGAAAGAGGGGTTCATATGGGAGCTATGGTAAATTATGGACCGATCTTCATGAAATTTGGTACATAGATTTATGTTTACATGGGACTTATTTATGTTCAATTCGATTAAAATATTTAAATTTGTAAGGTATTTTTGCGCGTTAAACTGTATTTCGGGAGATCATTTGTATGAGGGCTAGGTGAAATAATTGGCCAATCATGACCAAAATTAATCCTAGTGCCAAAAAAATCGTACGCACCGAGTTTCATCAAATTATTTCTAAAATTGCGACCTGTACTTTGGGCACAAGCTTTACATGGACAGCCAGCCAGTCAACCAGATGGACAGACGGTCGGACGGACGGACATCCTTTAATCGACTCAAAAAGTGATTCTGAGTCGAACGGTACACTTTAAGGTGGATGTAGGAATTTTTTTTCTCTGCGTTACAGTATTTGCACAAACACATAATACCCCAACCACCTATGGTGGTGTAGGGTTTAAAAACGTATATCGTATCCTATAGAATACAAAAACCCTCTATTTTTTATTTTTTTTTTTCCACACAAATAAAAACAACACAGAAATCTTTTCTGCAAATTTTTGACATTATTTTTAAAACCAGTTCTCGAAGAGGATAATTTTTTAATATTTATTAAAAGTTTTAAAAGATATTGTAAGTTGTTTATAAATAAACTTGGCATTTCAACGATATCTGACATATATAATATATACATCAAACGATTGGAAATCTTTTCGAAAATTGTTCTATTATAAATCAATAATAATTGTTTATAAATTTTAGAGATATGAATGAAGGCCAGTTTCTATGCTTCTTTTTGCAAAAATGATTCAGAAAATATATTTCTGAATTTATATGTTAATAAAATATAATAATAACTAAGACCAAAATTTGATTTTTAGGCCTAAAGATCGGTTATAGGAATTTTTATAAAATTTAATCATCCAAAAACTCAAAAAAAAAAAAAAAACAATATAAATATTGAATTAAATCATTAATGCTATAATGATGAAGAAGATTTATAAATGTGAAAATATGAAAACATACTTTAAGGCAAAAATTTTAATAGTCGGTAGGATGGTAAAGGGTATATATAGTCTCGACCTTGTTATTAATTAAACTGCATACTTACTTTTCTAATTGAAAATTTCAACTAAAATTTTACCACCCAAATAAATAAATAATTTATTAGATAATTTTTTAAAGTGCACTATCATGTACCAATATCTCTAGTACCAAAAAGTATATACCTACATACCAGTGCTGCCAGTTTAGCCTTTTTAAGTATTAACAATTTAATAATTTAGCAAATTAATTTTCTAAAAAAAATCGCAATTATTTATATATAACGAATTTTCTTTTCTGTGGCCCTTCATTCTACAAGATTATTATAGACTTTCTAACAAACTTACCATAAAAACTTACCAATAAAAACTTTTTATGTTATATTCACTAAAATACAATAATACAAGTAATGCGAAAAACTAATGATGACAAAAAAAATAGTAAACGTTTTTTTTATACTAAAACAACATTTTCTCTTTTTTTAACTTACTATTTTTGGACATTTTCTAACCTTTTTTAAAATCTAATTCAGTTAATTAATTCTCAAGTCCTGGCAACACTGTTACATACATAACCGAATAAGGCTGTATATCCTGTATAGCAATTTTCGGTATTAATGGTGCATCACAAAATTGTTGTGGCTCCATTTTGGCAAATATCTTGCCACGCAATTCTGCCGGATGTTCGCACCTTAGATAATTTAAATTATCGTTCGATGACATCATTACCGATGCTGATGATTGTCCTGATGAAGACATCAACAATGATGATGACGACATTAAACTGGAAGTTACAATCGATGTAGACGCTGAGGATGATGTTAAACTAGCTGTGGAGGAAGACCATTTGCGATGATCACGCAACCATTCCCATAGTTTTTGTGCATCACAACTGCAATGCAGTGGATTTTCTGTTGAGTTTTTTTTTTCGAATGTTGGCATTTAATTGTTATTTGTTGTAGTTTAAGAGCCAGGATTAAGTTATTATTTTTTTATTTTTTTGGAAGAATTTTTTTTTTTTTTGGTTCATACAGTTTAATTATAGTTGAGTCATTTAATATTTTCGAACCATTTTGTTGTTGTTTTTATTAAGAGTAAATGTTTGCATGTGCATTTCGTTTGTTAAGGCAAATGTAGGTTGCATGTTATCAAAGTTGTTGTTTAAATTGTTGTAGAGAGAAAAGAAAAAAATGATAACTGATTTTAATAAAAGTTAAGTAGACGTAAATACAAATGTTATGGAACTAATTATACTTAAATGGTTGAATTTACATAGCTTGTTATCACTTTCAAAACTTTTTAAAGATATCTGTTTAATTTATTTTTTTATAAAAGTTAATACAACAATTACTGTTTAACTTAAAAATATTTTTTTTATTTAACAAGTACAATTTATAAAATTCATTTTAATTATAATTTAGCTTAGTTTTGTGATTTGTGAAACTAATTCCATTACTCCTTTGAAGCAAAGAAAGAAGGGAATAGAGTTTCTTTTTCTATATCCGCGGATCTTCGGTTGAGTGAGATATTGAAGATTTAAATTTTCATAAAGAATACACATTTTTGGTGATAACAAAGTGAAAAATATAAATGATCAAAAATTGAAGCTCATATTCCCTTCTAATGCACATTAAGTGAGATTTTAAAGATTGAAGATTTTTAGTCAAAATATAGGTGATCACAAATAAAGGTCCTTTTTTCATTTTTTTGAGTTATGTAGGAGATTACAAATTGAAGCCCATTTTCCCTTTTGAAGCATATTAAGAGAGATATAAAGAATTTATTATTTTTATGCAAAAATATCGTTTTTTAGAAGTATATGTGACCACAAACAAAAGCTCTTTTTCCATATGGATGCATATTAAGCATCCAAATGCGAGATATAATTGATTACAGATAAAGGAATTTTAGACAAAATATTGGGTTTTGGTGAGAAATATATGTAACCGCAAATTAAGGCTCTTTTTCATTTAGATGTATATTAAATAAGATATTGAAGATTTAAATTTTTCATACAAATTAAATTTTAGTGATAAATATAAGTGATCACAAATAAAGCTTTATTTTCCATTTGGATGCATATTAAGCGAAATGTCACTAGATGTGCAGTATATATAGGAAATCAATTATTTCATCACTCCTCCCGAACAGTTTGGGAAACGCAATTTTTTTCTTTTTTGGTAATAAATCTCTATTTCCTAAACTACTGATGGGATTAAATCAAATTCTATGGAAGAGTTGTAGACCTAAGCTTTCAGAAAAATTTTCTTATAGTCACCCTGTCATAAAACCAAATAAGCTACAGGTCGTCAAATTTGACTACATCAGGTAAAAGAAATTTAAACTTTTACAAATGAAATCCGGTTTATATGTCTATTATTGTCTTAATTTTCTATCGTTTTTCGAGAAAAAGGCCGTAAAGTTTATGAGTTTTTTTTTTTAATCAAACTTTAATGTATCTCGTATTATCAAAGGGTGAGTACAACTTGATTTTTTTCTATATATTTCAATAGACTCGAGTAGTAGTTTATGAGATTTATTACCAACTTTGCATTTGGGTCCTCTCCTACTAAATATCTCTTAACTAAAAGTAGGTACGACAAAAACCTCCAATATAAGATGGAAGAAAAATTTGATGTAATTCGCACTTTTACCTCCTATCGCTCATATATTTTAAAAAGTACATATATCCTAAAATATTATTAATAAAAATATTTAAATCCCTAAACTTACCTTCTAATCTTAAAGTTTTAATATTTGTTTCCAAAGGCTGCAACGCCTCAATAGATATCAACTCGAAATAGTTCTTTCTCAAATCCAAAACATGTAGTTTACGTAAATAACGAAAAGCATCTGTTGACAACACAGTCATGCGATTTCCCATCAAATACAATTCCACCAAACTATGAAGATTACGAAAAGTCTTGCGTGATATACGATCCAATTGATTAAATGATAAATCAAAAATTTGTAATTGAGCCAAATCTGGACTGAATTCTTCCAAATCCTTCAAAACATTATTGGATATATTCAATACGCGTAAAAGTTTCAAGCCCAACAAACGTTCTTTGGGCAGTAATTCCAATTCATTAACACTAATGTCTAAAGTCAGGAGATTGGTTAAACCTTTAAAGGCGCCTGGAGAAATGCGTGTTATACGATTGTTTACTAAATGCAAATGTTGTAAAGCTTGGAAGGCTTCAAAATCTTTGGATGTTAAAATGGACAGATTTGTTTGGCATATATACAATTCCTTCAAATATGGATATCTTTCCTCTTTCACGGTATAGATTTTATTAATAGGATTACCAGTTAAATTCAGCCATGATAAACGTGGTATTGATATATCTGACAATGCAGAGCTGGGTATTTGCAGGAAACGATTACTGGATAAATCTACTTTTTGTAAATTGATAGAATGTCTTAGGAAATTGGCCGGTAAAGAGAGTAACAGATTGCCACTTAAGTCAACGGTATCCAATTGAGTTAAATTAACCGCATTGAATCCTGTGAGTGAAGTAATTTTGTTGTCCTTTAAATTGAGATGCCTTAGATTTATAGTGCCACTAAGTTTATAGAAATCGATGGTAGAGAATTGATTGCGCGACAAATCCAGCATTTCCAAAGTGCTTAAATTATAAAGTGCTATATGAGGAAATTCATTTAGATTATTGCGGCATACTTTCAATTCCTTAAAGACATTTAGGCCATAAAACAAATTACGATCCATAGATGATAAGACATTATCACATAAATCCAATTTTACCAAATTGGTATTTTTGATAAACATATCCTCGGGCAGGGAAGATAAACTACAATTAGCCATGGTTAAGTGTTGCAAAGATCTTAATTTATCAAACATATTGGAAATAACTTTGCCTCCCACATGTGTAAAGTTGTTGTGAGATAAATACAAAGTCCTTAAGCCAGGAATTTCCAGTTTTTGTATATCCACTGGACTCAATAGATTCCATTCCAAATTTAAATCATTTAAATTCTGTAAGGTTTTAAAAGTATTTACTTCTATTTTTCTTAAAGATGTATTCCTTAAATTCAAGTGTGTCAAAGGTAAATCCTCTAGAAAAACATCATTGGTTATCTGATAGATGGGATTATTGGAGAGATCCAGTATCTTTAGGCTTTTTAACTTATTAAAAGCATAACCTTCTATGGCCTCTATAAAGTTTTGAGATAAAGCCAATTCTTCCAAACTCACCAAAGATGAGAAATAGTCTCTTCTTAGCTGCTTAATGCGATTAAAACTCAAATCTAAGAATTTTAAATTTTTCAATTTGGCAAAAGTGTCACGATCTATATCACGTATAAAATTATGACTCAGATATAAACGTGCCAAATCCTGTTGATCTTCAAACATGGATTTCTCGACACGAGTCAATTCATTATAACTTAACCACATTATTTGTATTTTATCCTGGTTGCGAAAGGTTTTTGAATGTATTTTATTGAGATAATTGGTTTCCAATTGTATGGTGAGGAGAGAAGAATTCTCTTTTTCCTTAGGAAATATATCCTCCAAAACCGTCAATTGATTGTCCTGTAGATTTATATGCTGTAAATTGCTCAATGTTTGGAATGCTCCCGGTTCTATATCTTCAATATTATTCTTTTGCACATGTAATTCCTGTAAAGCGGGTAAAGGTTCAAATACCCCCTTACGTATACGCCTTATACGATTATTATGCAATCTCACTTCTCTTAAAAATTCCAATTTGCGAAACATACCTATCTCCAAATCTTGTATCTCATTATTATCCAAAGATAACGAGGATAACTTGTGACATTTATCCAATAAAGTTACTGGTATTAAGGGTATAAAATTTGCTCTTAAATATAGATGATCTAAATTGACCAGCGTAGAAAAGACATTAGGATCTACATGAGCTATGGCATTTGATTCCAAATAAATAACTTCCACATTTGAGGAATTGGTAAAGGCATCAGCTGGTAATTCTAAAATATTATTTTCCGATAAAAATATTTCCCTTAATTGTGGTAAATTCGAAAAGACACCATTTATGGTATGTATATGATTATGTGACAGATCCACCGTTTGCAGTCTCTTATTCTTATCGAATATTTTTGCGTCCAAAGTTATAATACGATTATGTGACATATCCAATGACATCAACTCTTTCAAACTCTTAAACGCCTCCGGTTTAACTATTTCTATTTGATTGGCATACATTGACAAAGTCTTGAGTTGAGGAAATGTCCTAAAGCAATCATCACCAATTTCAGTAAATTGATTCGAGCTCAAATCCAAAAATGTCAAGGAGGGTAATCTTAAGGCCGCTGCTGCACTGGCATTATTTGTGGCCAGTTGTATGTCACCATAAAATGTAGAGATTTTATTATTGGACAAACGTAATATACGTAAATAATCTAGTTTTCTTAAGGCCAGCAGAGGAAATGTTCTTAGACTATTTTCCGATATATCAATTTCTTGTATAGACTCTTCCAAACCTACAAAACCATGTTCAGGTACGCCCTGCAAACGATTGCCTTTCATATTCAATTTGGACAGACGTAAACCATAAAAACTGTAGTCTTTTATGTTGGATATTTCATTGTAGTCGAAATCTAAAGCACTTAGTTTATGCATGGAATTTAAGGCTCCCGACGGTAACTGTAAGAAAAGAGAAAAAAATTCAGAGTAAGTATTAAATGGAATTTATATAGATCTTTTAATATATTAAAACCTAGAATATAAAATTCGAATGAGATATATAGAACATCACTTTTATTTAATCGAAATTTTATGAATTCAGGTCAATTGTTATTGTAAATTGTACATGTTATTTGAAAAATTCAAATTTTTATATACTTCTTTTGTAATTAACAAATCGTTTTTTGTTTGCATTTATTTTTGGGCTTAAGAGAAACTGTAAGTGATAACTGAGATGAGTAAACTTAATTTTTCTTTTTCTTGCCAAAGACTTTACTTAAAAATCTTAATATTGGCATGATTTGTAAAGGTTAAGATTTTTAAAAATTTAACATACTCGTTAAAGTCAATTTTAACACCCTGTTGCTTTTCTCATGCAGAATACAAGATGCTGTTTCTGAAATATTAGGTCTTTCTCTATAAAATTGTATATTATATAATGTAGTTAATCATTTTACTACACTCTATTGATCCTCTTTAAAGTAATTTTATCATAAAACAAATTTCTGCCCGATGTAGGTTTGTTTACTTTCTTTTCTACGGAGGTTGAAAGGAAAGAAACCGAAATTATAAATGAATTTATTTTGGAAGATAAAGTGGAATAAACACTTATTTGTGGTCTTTACTTTTGGACAGTCATCGTACTCGCTCTTCTCTCGGGACTCAAAACTTGTCACCACATGTATGAATATTATATATAAGTTTGTCATTCGGTTTATAATTTCAAAAATTTTAGCAAGCAATCTCTCGCTTTACCATCGTAAAAACCAACCAACAAATAATATTTTTGTTCATTCAAATGGAAATTATAGTTATATAGAGATATTTACATACAACATCCCTGCCAGTTACATTTTGGAAACTTTAAAAATGCATATCTTTGGTTCTATTTATTATTATTATTATTTTTTTTTAATTATTTTTGATTTTTAATAGTACCAATTCATACCATAATTTGTAGAAGAAACTTTTAGAATTTTTCAAAAATTTTAGATTTTAGAATTTTTGGGTTTCAAAAAAGTTCAATATATTTTCCTTCAATTACAAAATGGAAAAAATTGAAAAACAATTTTTTTTATTTAAACTACATATAAAATAACCAAATATATAGTTTAAATATATTTTCATATAGTTTTTTCGACTTTTTAAAATTTTGAAAAATTGTTATTGATAGATTATTTAAATAAAGAATTGCAACATGTCCAGCTTTATGAAAAATTGTGTGATATAATGCTAAATTGTAATGATTCTTTTATATAAACATCTATTTATAGAAACCCTGCAGGAAATTTGTGGCAATTTGTGGACCTGTTCCTCATTAAGGGTCCATTACTGCACAAAAGTTCCAGTTCGAAACCATTTAAAACCATCACACTCATTTAATATCGGTTAAGAGTAGATTTTTAACAGACATAGATTTTTTAACAGCAAATTGCGCAAAATAACTTTGATGACTATAAAAGGAAAGATACCGTCCTGAATCGATGCCGAAAATAAATTTAAAATATAATAAAAAAATTCAAAAGCAAATATTTTTTATAAAACTTTTATTTTTATCTTTTCCAAGGTATTAATAAGTTTTGGTACCTACTGGGATGATAAATGCGATTTTCATTATTTGGACTCTAATTGTACTAAAAAGGTAAAAACTTTATAATACTTCTAATTGAAATATTTTTTAAAATTTCTATGAACGTTTACTACTATAAATCAGATTTATTAAGCTCTGAAAATTGCATCAACAAATATAAAAAAGCTTTATATAATATTGAAATCTTTTTATTCTGAGCAATAGAATGCTAAACATGCATCTTGATATTCCTTACAAAAAATTCAAAATTCAGCCAAAAATTTACGCACATCTGAAAGTTATTTTAAAACGGAAAACATTTAGATTTTAATTGGTCTACATTTTTATTTATTCCAAAATCTTTCTATGGGAATCCAAAAATTGTCTAAAGAACTTTTATTTCAAAAAGGTTATTATGAATAATTCTATTAGAATTGATAAAAAAATAGCGTAGCTGCCACGTTCTTTATTAAAAAGAAACCTCCTCCCCATAAATCGCGGTCAGTTAGGCAACATCAATCACGTTTTCACAATTTGTATTGGAAACAAAATATAGACTTGAATTTTAGTTTAGTTTAACAAAATGAGGCCCTTAGTAAATGCGGGGACGAGATCCAAAATTCTTGACTATCAAACAGTTGTTCCTCAAACCAGCGCTAATTTACAAATATTATGTTAATAAGCTAAATTGCATAATTGTACTTAATTTAGTTATGTACTTTTGAAGAGCAAATTGTAATGAGAATTGATAAAAAAATAGCGTAGCTACTAGATTAACAAAATGCCAGGTTCTTTATTAAAAAGAAACCTCCTCCCCATAAATCGCGGTCAGTTAGGCAACATCAATCACGTTTTCACAATTTGTATTGGAAACAAAATATAGACTTGAATTTTAGTTTAGTTTAACAAAATGAGGCCCTTAGTAAATGCGGGGACGAGATCCAAAATTCTTGACTATCAAACAGTTGTTCCTCAAACCAGCGCTAATTTACAAATATTATGTTAATAAGCTAAATTGCATAATTGTACTTAATTTAGTTATGTACTTTTGAAGAGCAAATTGTAATGAAAAGATTAAAATTGTACTGAATTTATCATCAATGGGTACCGATAACTAGACCTGAGAGCCTGCTTTTAACAGACAATAACCCAGAATGGGTCAGGTAAAATTGAATTGCCTAGAGAGCATGCTTTCAAGGACACAGTGTGAGAGCCTTAAATGATTTGTCGACATGTTAAACATAGGACCACAAACGCAAGATTGATTTCATATTCGATTAATATATTCTAATATATTGAAGCCAAAATTTTTAAAATTGTACCCAATAGATATATAAATTACAAAACTTACAAAATTTTCAATAATATGCTCACAGTGTGGGTGGCCTTAAATGATTTGTCGACATGTTAAACATAGGACCTCAAACGCAATATACCTTTCAAACTGTGGCTTTATACGCACAATATGAGGACTCTATTCTTAAATTAAGGCCTAAAATATTCGCATAATATATTCTAATAAATTGACGCTAAAATTTTTAAAATTTTACCCAATAGATATATAAATTACAAAACTTACAACATTTTCAATAATATGTCCCTTCTTTTAAGAAATAAATTAATCAATTTCATCATCTTTAAATTCAAAACAATAATTATTTAATTCCAAATTTGGGTCATTTAATACAGAATGTTTTTGCTAAATACAAATGTTTCATTCATTTCATAATTCACTTGTGTAAATACAATTAAAGCCAGACATTATTGTCTTAAAATCTTAACATTAAAAGACCATTATTCCACTTTTCTACACAATTAAACCATACAATCTACTAAAATGCTTTAATAATTGTCAGATTTTTGCACAATTTAATTAAAGACCCATGAGCAACACATGGCCAAAAGATGTGTCTGCAACAGAAATATACTGTTTACATATAAAGAAAATATACTTAATAGAAAAAAATAAAATAAAAGCGATAATAATAAATATGAATAAAATCATTTTAGCATTTGGTAAGAATTTTTAATGAGAAAAAAAGAAAACACAAAATATTAAAACTAAATGAAATTAATAAAATAATTTATATTTTTTATGATGAAAATCAACCAACAACTGAACGAATGATTGAATGAACAAATAAAACCTTTCAGCATTTATGTTGATGATATTTGTGAACATTGCATTAATTGAGGTGGCAGGAGAAAAACCATGTCGCCGACAATGTAGCTCACGGATACATAGTCAAATTGTATGTGCCCAGGATAAAGATGGTCGCAATTGTCGTAAGTTAAAAGAATGTAAACTACGTGAGCTAAATTGTCGTTTAAGAAGTCGCAAACAATCAAGTGAGTTTTTTTTGATTTTTTTCTTTTTGTCCTCTCTTTTTTATGTTGATGCCACAAAATAAAATGAAAATAGTTGGTGATTTTATGAATGACTTAAAACTATAAAAGGAGTAGCAAAAACAAAAAAATATATGTATATGAGAGAAAACTTGTAGTCATAAAATCTGAGAAAAAAAATCATGTTTTAATATGAATCGTTTCATGTTGATTGTATTTGCTGAATGCTTTGTGTGTATATATATGTATAGTGCTTATGCAGACCTATATGCAACGTTGTCGCTTAATAACAGGTACGACAGGACAAAATAAATGTGCCCCACCTTTGGTAATGATACGTCACCGTCGTCATAAGCCAACAACGATGATGCGTGATTACAAACGTTTACCTTGTTGGAATAATAGCAAACGTGCATGTTATCGTTACCCCTACAAAGGTGACATATGTCAATTGCTAACTGCGTGCCAGGCAGAACGTGCAAATTGTCAACATCGTTGTAGCAATCGTAAGTAAAATTCTCATTCCCTGTTCTTGTATGTTAGTGTGTACTTTTAGTTCTTCTCATATTTTTATAGAATTAAATTTCTAGAATTTTTTTCTTTTCTTATTTTTATTTTACTCTCTTATTGGTGTTTGTATGTGTGTATATATGTTTTATAGATTAAGGTGTTGTATGTGTTGATATGATGGTTTAATGTTATTACGTATTGTAATTTTCATTTTATTAAATCCTGACTTTTTCTTGTCGTTTTTTTTTATATTTTCTATTTTCCTAATAGAACTGATTCGTGTTGATGAAAATGAATGTGAACATCTTAAATCCGGTCAGATGGGTAGATGTAAGAAATTCAATTAGTATGTGTTAAGGTATAAGTAATTTGAAAATTAAATTTAAGCAAGAAAGTGATTAAATAAAAAAGTAATTTAATTTATATTTATTCGAATAGTTTTTTTTCTTACAATGTATGTGTTTTAAAATTTTTGTTTGTGCCACCAAGAAGATATAGTTGGAAAAGCCCAACCGTATGATACCCCACGCCATTATCATGTGTGCCAAAATTCGAAAAGGGGCCAATTGCGGAATATTATATCTGTACATTCACATGTATTTATGCATTTTTAAGAGATTCCGGAAATTGGGTCTTATATGGGAATAGTTCCCATGAATTATGAACCGATCTTCATAAAATTTATGATTACATAAATATTATTTATTTTAAATATTAAGTTGGAAATAAAATTTTTATGGGATTTATACATGTTAAAATGATTTCTGGTAGATGGAAGATATGATCAATTAGGATTGATCTTCATGAAATTTGGTATACGGATCTATACTTATTCCACTAAATTTCTTATTCCAATGTTAAAGCTATTTATGAGTTTTAAAATATAATTTTACGAAAAAATTTGTATGGGGGCCAGACGAAATAATACACGGATTCAATAGGCTTCATCTTTGTGCAAAATTTCATTAAATTATCCTCCAAATTATGACATGTACTTTACGCGGATGGACGGGTATAATTAAATCGGCTCAGAAAGTTATTCTAAATCGAACGGTATATTTAAGGTCTAAAGATGTTTTTTTTTTGCGTTACAATACAATGAACAAACACACATTATCCCAACCTGTATTTCATAAAAAATACAGTTAATTCGTGAAATGCTACAGCACACAGTGGTCCCAAAAAGATTTTTTTTTTTTTTTGGAAATAAT
>MINK01173455.1:5210-23231 GCA_001735545.1 Phormia regina
ATATTCGACACAAAATAACATTTATGTAAGTATAAATGACAATGCACAATTTCATGAAAATAGGTCGATAATTGACAATAGCCCCTATATAAAACCCAATTTCGGGAATCACCGAAAAGTGCATAACTACATTTCCGAATTTTGGTACACATAGACAATGGTGTATGGCATAATATGGTCGGGCTATACCTTTCTCTCGCATTAATTTCTGATATAAAACTATAGAATTTGATACCGTTAGGTAAAAGTCATTCATGTGATCAGGTCTGTATTCTACTAGTAACAAGAAATATTGGTACTAAATATCGCTTATGTGGCATTTACAAATTTACGAAATTTTTTTGAACACCAAGAGTAAACGAATTTCAAGAATTTTCCATATGTTCCTTTCAATAAAATGTGAGTTAAAAGAAACAAGAAAATTGTATCTATTTAAGATATTCATAAACCAAAATAATAGATCCTAAACCCCAAGAATTATTAAAAAAATTTTGGTATATAGTGAATTACGTTTAATTTAACAAACATCTGAGCAGCAAATTATTTTCTGAAAGTTTCATTCTACTACATACATAATTCTCTTTATTGTATTATATTTTTTTTTAATTAAATCAATTAAAATTTTGTCATTACATTAATTATGTATTATTCAAGTCAAAAGAAAATTATATTTAAAAAAAAAAAAAAAACATTTAATTTAAGATGTACATGCATTTTCAAATGTCATTTATTTAGTTTTTATTCAAAACTTTCAAATATAATTTACTCACAATATTTTACAAAACCACATGCTCCTATACAAAACCACATTCTTCTAGAGTTTTTGTCTATAATTTTAACATTATAACTATAATGCATTATGCATCATTCATTTATATAAGTATTTATGATATTTTATTCAGTAAAACCAATCATACAAATTATATTGTATTACAAATTCAAATATATCTTCACTTATATTATATGAACCTTTCTTACTACATATTTTACCAAGAGTATTTCATTTTGTATAAATATGTATGTATGTATATATGTATTTTGTAGTAGGTGTATATGTATTTTCATGTAGGTGTATATGTATTATTAACAACATAATCATTATTATCATTATCTAGTAAAATGCATATAAATTGTGGTATTTCTTGTCTTTTTTCTCTCTTCTTTTTTTCTTTTTCTACTTTGGTTTCTCTATTTCCCAATAGTGATGACAATTTACTGAAAGTAGTTATGACAATGATGTGACATCACATATCATTTTTGATGACTGTCATAATCGTAAAAGAAATAATAATAGTGATAATGATGATAATGATAATAATATTGTGATATATGTTTGTTTATTTGTTTCTTATGTGAAAATATAATTTTATGTTTGTATGTGTATCATTATCAATATTTTGTAGTAGTATGTGTTTTATATTTCTACATAAAATGAGCAAATTGATCTAATATATATATTCAATGAAAGAAGAGAAAAAAATGCAACAATAAAAATCCCTTCAACAATAAAGGGATCCAAATAGAATGAACTATTAGAAAATATGTATTAAGATATAGTACACAGAGTATATAAAATATATTAATAAAATTATATGTATATGAACGAGGGTGTGTTAAGAGAATTTTATTTAATAATAAATTATCTATACTTTTTATTTATTTTAAATTTATCATTTCCAAAATATATAGAAACATCATCCTGTAGTTTATCTCTGATTAATACAGGATAACTACAATATAATTTTTCATAAAGCTTAAGACTTCCTTTATAACTATTCCATACATTTCAATTCGATCCTTTTAGTAGTTTAAGAAATACAGATTTATTAAGAAATTGTTTAAGTTCGACCTCGCCCCCCCCCTCTGGCGTATGATTAATTTTAATTAGATTTATTCTACAAATATTAATCATACGCAAATACAACATTCGGTTTATTAAATTAATATTATGAAAATTGATCATAGCATCCACTTCTCACTTTAATATTTCCGATTTTATTATATTCTCAACAAAAAAATGTTTTTGGACAAAAAGAAAAAAATGGAAAAGTTGTTATTGGCAGAAATACAATAAGTCAGCTTTTCATAAACATTTTGCAACGTTATTAACACCAAACATATATTTGACTAGAAGTATCCACCTTCTTATTGGTTTTTTCTTATTCTTCTTTGTTTTTATGCTTCATTTTAAACTTCATAATCATGTTAAATGTCTACTATTTTTTGCCATTTGCGACTGGCAAATAATGATTGTGGAGTAGCAGAACATTATTTAAGTTTTATGTCCTACGATCGTTGTATGTTTTGTTTTTCATTGATTCTTCTTTCTTAACACGAAGATGTTAATGAATAAAAGTTTTGTAATCTGTATAAAATATGCGGCTTATATCTGTGAATTGAATCATTGAGGCAAAGGGAAGTATGCTATTGAAGGAACGCACGTCCAAATAAAATTCCATTTTTGCCATAAATATACAAGAACTCTAAAATCGACTGTAGTTTCTTAAATAAGCCTCCAATTGAAAAAATAACGTTAATCTGTGATCACTTATATTTTCATCCAAAATTCGATTTTTCATATAAATTTATATGAAATCTAAAATCGCCTGTAGTTTCTTATATATTATATATTTCTTATGTATTTATAACGAATAACGAACAGTTATCTAACGCCCACCTTAACGTAGACTAAGCGACTCAGAATCACATTTTTAATCGACCTACCTATGTCCGTCCTTCCATCCGTATGGCTAGCCATGTAAACTTTGAGCACAAAGTACAGGTCGCAATTTTGAAGATAATACAATGAAACTTGGCACGTGGGTATTTTATATTACAAGGACAAAGGCTATTGAAAGTGGCTATGATGGGATATAAAGATGAGTTTATAAGTGACCATAGCTTCCATATATTCTCATCTTCAAAAACATCACTTTAACGCGCATATCCCATACGAATATTAGTAGCAAGTTAATATGTAAGTAGAAACTACATTATTAAATATAAAGGAAATCGGTTTATAATTTATCATAACCCATTACCGGAAATCGCCCTCGAGTAATTAAAATCAAGTAGATGTTAGTATCAAGTCATTTTATTTTTGTATTTTTTTACATTTGGTAAAACTGTTAGCCTTCAATTGACCAAAGATTTAATATTCCTCAATTTGTATGCCCAACAAGCAATAACCAGATTTAAAAAAAAAAAAAAAATTGACAAAAAAGTGTATCACTTTAGATTCTTAACAAAAATTAGCTAAATCACTTAAGTTGGACAAAAGTTATAGACAAAAATATGAACAGTTTTTTATGATTTGTACGCCGTACGTATTTCTGAAACATCATATTATAATTTATAACAAAAAGGTACCACAAAGTTTATGGATTCTCATTAACTCAGTTTCACATATCCCCAATTTCATGTTTCTAGGTTTATAATTATGAAAAAATTCAAAAAATATCATTAAAATAACAAAAAAAAGTACCACAGAATGCCCTGCTATGTACATTCACTTAAAACCACATATCTTTAATTTCATGTTTCCGAGTTAAATACTATAGAAAATTCAAAAAGTATCATTAAAATAAAAAGTCCCCTCTTATGGATTCATATTAACTAAGGACCACAATCTTCAATTTCATGTTTCTAGGTTCATAACTATAGAAAATTTAAAAAGTACCATTAGAAAAACAAAAAAGTACCAAAAGTCCCATCTTATGGATTCTAATTAAGTAAGAACCACATATCCCTACTTTTATGTTTCTAATTGTTCATAATTGAAGAAAATTAAAAAGTATTATTATAACAACAAAAAGTACCAAAGAATCCCCTGTTATATACTTACATTTACTTAAAATCACATATCTTTAATTTTATGTTTCAGAGTTATATATTACAAAAAATTCAAAAAGTACCATTAAATTAAAAAAGTACCACAAAGTCCCTTCTTATGGATTTACTTAGGACTACATATGTTTAATTTCATGTTTCCAGGTTCATAATTGTAGAAAATTGAAAAATAGAAGAACAAAAGAGTCCCTCTTATGGATTCTCATTAAGTAAGTACCAAATATCCCTAATTTTATGTTTCTAGATGCATAATTTCAGAAAACTCAAAAACTACCATTAAAATAACCAAAAAGTGCCACAAAATCTCCTCATGGATTTTAATATTTTTTTAACTAATTTCATGCTTTTAAGTTCATAATTACAGAATATTCAAAAAGTACCATTAGAAGAACAAAAAAATTACCACAAATTCCGCCCTTGTGCATTCCTTTCAACATGGGACCATGTGTATTTTATTGCCTGTTTCTGTTTTAAATATTACGGAAAATTCAAAAAGTACCATTAAAATAACAAAAAAATACCACAAAGTACATCCTCTTGAATTCTTACCCACACAGAACCATGTATCTTTAAGTACCACAAACTCCACTCATGTGAATTCTTATCTACATAGCACTACATTTTCTTAATTTTATGTTTAATGTTATTGAGAATTCATTATCAAAATTGAATTAAATGTAATTTCTGGCATTTACCCATTTTTTGGTACTTTTTTTACCCATCGAAGTATCAGAAATTGTATTCCAATAAATTCCTAAATTGTAGTGGTATCGCATATTAAAATACTCATATGAATATTTCAGTATATAAGTAAAGAAAGTTTTATGAAAAAAGTACCAAAACTATTTAAGATAACAATATAACGTTTGAGTTTCTAAAAAAGTACTAAATTTGTATTTCCAATTTTTTGTTAAGTTATGAAATTAATAACTTATACGATATACGAATACCATATAAATTTCATCTGTATGTTGATTGGTTTCAAGGATATATATGTTGCCAAAAAAGTACTAAAATACAGTTTCTACCCTTTTTCTCCTTAAAACGATTGATTTTCAAAAAAGTACCAGACACCTGTCCAATTATATTTTAAATGAATAACGATAACTGTTCAACTTTTTTTTTTTTTCTTTGTATCTTTTTTACCCCCTAAACATTCGAATATCCAAAAACGCCGCCTTAGTGCATCTATATAGATAGACGATAGACTTACGTTCCAAATTTTTTCCCTCTAGCTTTAGCTATTTGGCTTGTGAGATGATGAGTCAGTCAGTCAGTAACGTTACTCTTTTATATATATAGATGATGTAGGACCTTATCCAACTATAATTTTTATCGCCACCATCCTCGTACATTAGATAAATACGAATAACATTTAGTTTGCTATTTCTAATGAAATAAAATCTTTAGGATATACAAAATGATGATGCCTTTATAAGTACAATCTCTATATATGTATGTGTACTAGAGCAAAAATACATATATACTTCATACATACTACACAAATAAATAAATAAACACAACATCCTTACAAAATATTCAATAATACTCATAAGCATACATAGAAGCATACATAAGTACATCTATACATATACACACATCTACATGTATATTTATTCGTTAATAGTATACACATGCAATGTTTACGACTACCAACCATATTAAAGTGTTTTTCATTTTGTTTCCTTTACTGGTTTTAGTTGGGTGTGTTAGTTTATGTCACATAAACGTTGTTCAAAAGTTAATACTATTTCAATGAACTCTAAATAGTTTCCACTTCTCTTCTTTAACTCTCCTAACATATACATATGTAGTATGTACAAACCGTTAGTATAACATGAACAAATAATACCTACATAGAATGTTGCAGTAGTTGTTGTAAAAATAGTTTGCTCTATTTGAGCAAAGTTATCAAAAGTATCGCCATAATTTTCACTAAAAATATCTATGTGACTACTATTATACACAACTAAAACTAATAGTCTTTACTATCTTAGCACTTTTCTATAAAAATGGTAGTATATCTTTAGGAAAATATATGTGTTTATATAGATACACACACACTCATAGAGATGCATCCTTTAAATTCTTGTGAAATTCTTTACTTCTATGGGCGAAATGCTTAAAGGCAAGTTGAGGCATTTGAAAAACATTAAAGGTTACACGGAAAAAAATTTATTAACATTTTCTAAAATTAATAATTTTGTATCTTAAAATTATCGAATTATTTGTTGAGGGTGAATTATAATTAAGAAGAAATTTTTATCATTAGATCCAAAAAGATGAAACGATTATTTATATAACAATATAAAAATTATTTAGTTTTCCCTCTACTAAATATTTGTGTGAGTATCGTATTGTTTTACTTTCAAAATTTCATTAAACAAATTTCTCTCAGTGTTTATTAAAACACTAATATCGTTAAGTTGTTTTTGTAGAGTGTGCCTGTGTGTGTGTGTATTTTCGAAAATTCGCAAGTTCGTTTATTTGTATTTGTTGCGATGCGAAAATATTGAAGTAATCAACAATTTAAAGTTACTTAGGGGAACACAGGTTTTGCTTTGTTGTTGTTAAATGCATGATGTCGCTTCTAAAACATTCCTGTGAACATTATTAAATCTTAACAATAGTTTTACCAATTTTTAATGAAAATGGAACATGATAAATATTTAAAATAAAACTTTTTTTGGTTTATTAAAACACTGGTAGACATTTTAGTATCTTTTAAAAAGTACACAAAATGTTTCAATCATTTCTGGTTCCTTATTTTGAAATGGAGAAATCAAAGTATCAAAAAATCTGTTTGTAAATAATCAAATTTTTTTAAACTTATCTTTACAAAAACAAAATGTAATGATATAAAAACTTCAAGTTCGATTTTTATCCATTTTTAATTGAGAGAGTTATAAGAGAGAACACAATAAACATAAAAATACTTTGAATAGCTTTGTTTACTTTTTATTTTTGTTTTATCCATAATGAGAAATAAATTAAATTTGGCACCATATGTATCATTGAAACCAATTAACATAGAGATAAAATGTTTAAGGGGTAAAAATTTTGGTACTTTTTTCATAAAACATTTTTTTATATATTGAAATATTGATATGAGTATTTTAATATAGGATACCATTAAGAAATTTACTGGAATGAAATTTTCGATACATCTATAAGTAAAAAAAGTACCATAAAATGGAGTAAAGACGAGAAATTTTATTTTATTCAAACTTAATAATGAATTTTCAATTACATTAAATATAGAAACATTTACTTTGAAGTTTCTATAATTATGAACCTAGAAACATGAAATTAGGTATTTGTGGTCATTAGTTAATGATAATCCATAAAAGGGGAGTTTTTTGGTACCTTTTTAAATTTCCATAAGAGGAACTTTTGTGGTTTCTTTTCCTTCTTCTAGTAGTACTATTTGAAATTTTTAAAATATTTAACCTAAAAACATGAAATTGAAGATAATTTGAATGAGAAACCATAAGAAGGGATTTTATGCTACCTTTTTTTTTCTGATGGTACTTTTTGAATTTTTTTAATAATTAGTCTAGAAACATAAGATATTTGGTCCTAAATAAATGAGAATTCATAAGAATGAACTTTGTGGTACTTTTTGGTTCATTTACTGCAATATTTTAATTTTCAATAATTTTGAATTAAAAAACATGGTCTTAAGTTAATGAAAATCAACTTTAGGTGAAATTTTATTTTTCATAAAAAATTTAATTTTATCATAAACTATTTTTTTCTCTATAAATTAAATTTTTTACAAAAACTTCGATTTAATCGTTTTTTTTATAAAATTTGATATTTGATTTGATTTGAAGATAAAGTTTTTCACTAAAATTACAAATTTTCACTAAAATTAAAAATTTTTACTAAAATTAAAAATTTTCACAAAAATTAAAAATTTTCACTAAATTAAAAATTTTCACTAAAATTAAAAAATTTCACTAAAATTTAAAAATTTTCACTAAAACTAAAAATTTTCACTAAAATTAAAAATTTAAATTTCGGCAAAAGTTTAAATTTTTATATAATATTCGTTATATCACTTATTAATAATTACGTTACATCACTTAATAAATTTTATTTTTCACTAAAATTTACATTTTTCACTACACTAAAAATTATAATTTTCACTTAAATATTAGATTTTTCACTAAAAATTANAATTTTCNTTTAAAATTAGATTTTTCACTAAAAAATTAGATTTTTCACTAAAAAAAAAATTAAATTTTTCACTTAAAATTAGATTTTTCACTAAAAATTATAATTTTCACTTAAAATTAGATTTTCACTAAAAATTAGATTTTTCACTAAAAATTAGATTTTTCACTAAAAATTAGATTTTCACTAAAAATTAGATTTTTCACTAAAAACTATAATTTTCACTTAAAATTAGATTTTTCACTAGAAATTAGATTTTTCGCTAAAAATTAGATTTTTCACTAGAAAATAGATTTTTCACTAAAAATTAGATTTTTCACTAAAAAACTAGATTTTTCACTAAAAATTATATTTTTCACTTAAAAATAGAATTCTCACTTCAAATTAGAATTTTCACTTAAAACTAGATTATTCACTAAAAATTAATTTAATTCTTCACTAAAAATTAGATTTTTAACTAAAAAGTAGATTTTTAACTAAAAACTTGATTTTTCACTAAAAATTTGATTTTTAACTAAAAAGTAGATTTTTAACTAAAAATTTGATATATAATGATTATTACTTCGGCCCTTTTTCGTATTTCAAAAATTAAAAGACTTTTGTTGAGCTTGAGGTCAGTTTTTCCATATAATATATTATTTTTCGATATTAAATTTAGATTTTTAATTAAAAATTTGATTTTTCACTAAAAATTTAATTGAAAATAGATTTTTAACTCAAATAATCGATTCTTCTCTTAAAATTTGTTTTTATACCCTACACCACCATAAGTGGTTGGGGTATTATGCGTTTGTGCTAAACCAAAACCCAATCGACTCAGAATCACATTTAAAAGCGAAATATCAATGTCCGTCTGGCTGGCTGGCTAGTCATGTAAATTTTGTGCACAAAGTTCAGGTCGCAATTTTGAAGATATTTCAATGAAATCTAGTCACAAGGACGAAGTCTATTGATACTGGTTGTGATCGATCTATAATTTTATCTAGCTCCATATAGATGTCCCCCCGAAATTGTGAGAAACCGTCCATAATTTTCCATCCATCTAGATGTTAGTATCATTTAGTAAAAGAAGTCTTGGTCCACAATTTGCCATAGGTCTAGGTATTGGGTATCATAAAGTCTGTCTTAACAGACTATATATTTTTTCTCGTTTTAAATAAAATTAGTTTTTTTTTTTCTAATTTTGACTAAAATTCAAATTAGATTTTTCACCAAAAATTAAATATTTTTATTTTAATTAAAATCTATGCCAGGTGAGTTAAATGCATAAACATTTTTTACTCAACTTCTTTCTTAATGCACATACGTAGCGAAACGTTGGCTGCAAAACGCTACGTAGAGTCATCAGAATTCCGTTTTCACAACCAGTGATTTTTTTTTTCAATTTTTCCATAAGTTAATTCTTATTTTATATACCATCATTTCTTAGCTTTCTTAACAAAAATCGTTAAAAAAAAAATCACTAACGGTTGGTTTAGTGTTAAAAAGTCATATATTAGTAACAAAGTCAACAAGACAACTAAACTGCAGACATTAAAATTTTATTGATGCTGAATAAAATACTATAAGATCCTACTTTTTTTAAGCACATAAATAAGTACATATACTCACACACACACACACACTCACACTTTAACTAGCTACCAAAGGCAACAACAACAACTAGTAAAACAAACTCACATACATACCTACCTATAAAAATGGACAGACATTATTTTGTACTTAGTTTTCTATGCTCATAAGTGTATTTATTCCCTTAAAGGCGAGTTTTAGTCAGTTTAATAGACTTATTTTCTACTCCTAACTCCAAATTTCTTCTTAGTAAAAGATTTATTATTACTTAAACATAAGAAAACAAAGGAGAGAGGGAGGGAGGGAGGAAGAGAAGGATGTAGGGAGAACATTTCTATTAAAACACACATGAACATCAAATTTCTATACTAAATAACGGCTAATGTATGTTTCCCAATTTATTTTACTTTATTTGTTTATTTATCTAACTCTCTATCTCTCTCTCTCTTTTGCTCAAGTAACTTTAGTACACAAATATGATTGTATTCCTTAAGGTTGATTCTTATTTTGTGTTTTTCTTACATTTCCGTTTTTATTGTTATGAAGCTGAGTGAATAGTAGTTCCCAGTGGTGACATAATAAAATTATCTATTGATTGGATTTGTGTATATTACAGGGCTTTGTTTTTTTTTTCTGTTCTTCTATAACAAGCTAAAATGAATGCTTAATAAGAAAATTTATATGGAATATTTTTTTTATGCATGAAAATCTTTATGTTTATGGATTTCCCATTATATTTTTATATGAGAAATATACTCGTGTTAAACATCAAAGATAATGAGCTAGAGATGGTAACAAAAATAAATATATTAACAACAAAACCACAAAAGTATTTTAAATTGTTAAGGGGAAATTTATATTAAAGTAAAATAAAGTTGTAGCATAAAAATCCATTTTATTTACTCCAACTAAATGTAGAGAAATTTAAAAATTCAAAAAAGAGTTTTTCTTTTTTACTACAACCTTGATTTTGTTTTCAATGTAAAATACATAAATATGCACTTTTATTGCTATGTCACATGAGTTATTAAAATATACGCTAATCAAACCCAAACTCGTACAAATGTTGAAAATGCAAACATTTAAAACTTTGAAAAATACTATACAAATGCTTACAGTGGATATCAAACATTGTATCATATAAAAACTCTTGATTGAAAACTTGACAAATAAACATAGAAATATTTTATATTTTAATATAAAGCATAAGTGTAAAAATTACTCTAGTTTTTGCCGACACTATTTAACAAACTACCACACAGTGCTTTGTTGCATAGACAAAAATCAAAATATTTTTTTTTTTAAATTGAGTTGAAATATATATTTTTGGAAAGGTAACAATATAGATTATATAATTTGAAAAGATTTTTTTTTCTTGTTTCGATTGAGATAAAATTTGGCAAAATCATAAATAATCTATATCTTACTTAAGCCACCAATTTTGTTGGAATTCTATCAAGTATTCACACAGTAAATACGTTCTTTGGTTTTTGGATATATGGCAGGTGGGTGTGTCTTTGCTCCGATTAAAAAATAAATTAGAAGACTTATAAACAATCAATTTTTATGGCTGGCATAAATTTTGGTAAAGTTAAGACCAGTATTTTACAAAAAAAAAAATAGTTTTATAACTTTAGGATATATGGGAGGTAGGTGTGTCCTTGCGCCAATTTTTTCAAAACTTAGTATTTATTAATTCTAAGACTAAAGTAATATGTGAACCTAGTTTCAATTTGTTTCTATCCCATTGTTGTATGCCATCAAAGCACTGTGCATCATTTCCACTACTTATACAAATTAAAATATGAGTGTGTACACATTTACTCATATAAAAGTTCTTCACACATACATGAACTAGTTAGACTTTTACTTTCAGTTATTTTCATTTTTTCTCAACTTTTTTTTCTTTTATTTTCTATTTTTCAGTGCACTCTTATTTTTTCAACTGTTGCAGCAAAATTACAGCAAAAACACATGACGACGACCTTACATTGCGCCTAATTAAAATTTTCGCTATTGTTAGATTTTTATTAACATTGCGACAATAAGTCTAAACAGTGAAAAAAAGTTAAATGTTGAACTACAGAAATGTAGCAATCACCCAACCAACCAACCAACCATCCAGCCAAACATCTTTTATTCTACTCTACTCCTCTTCTTGGTAGCAAAATTGAGAGACAAGGAGTCAACAATCAAAGATGAAACAGTACATTGTGATGGCAACCACATATTGTAATGATTACATTCATCATGATGTAAATGACAATGATGATGAAGAGGTAGAGGTAGATGTAGAGGAGTATGGTATAACTAAAAATCACATACAAAACAAAACAACCTTTAGACAATAGAAATTATGACTTTCGATGGGATGGGTGCATATGCGAGGGAGTGCGTCAAATTAAAGTTGATGCTTCTAATTAAGACCTAAAATAAGCGTGGGAAGAACAAATGACTTTAAAACAAAAGAAAATGTATATAATTTTTGTTTTCATTTTCATATGACTGCAGGTATGTTTCCTTTACGTTTCGTATTCGCTTTTTCATTTGACTCATCATATACACGTTTCATTAAACATACCAACACCGTAATTGTCAGCAAGGACTGATTTAGTATGTATGACCTAAAGACAAGAATGGTATAATAAAGAAAAATAAATAATTTGTTTTCTTTTCGTTTTCTGTAAGTGTTGCATGTGTGGCATTAATTATCACTGCATCATTTTAGTTATTTAAACAATAAAAAATAGAACTTAAAAAGATAATAAAAATAAATAAAATTTAAAAAGAAAAAATATGGCTTTTTATAAATTTAAATAATGTAAATTTAAAGGATAAAGTATAAATAATGCGTAGTGTAATCATCAATGTAAACCAGAGTTTAAATTATAGTGTACATTTTAATGTTATTTGGTGTAAATATTACAGCTTAGGCGTAAACTATGGTGTAAAGTGTGAAAAAATATAGTGTTTACGAAAGAGTAAAGAATAGTTTACACTAAAGGTTTCACTATAATTTGCATGATAGTTTACGCCCTATTTTATACTATAGTTTACACTATAATCTACGCGATAGTTTACACTAAAGTTTACATTATTTTATACACTATATTTTACACTATAGTTTACAATATAACTACAATATATTTTATCGCTAACTACTAATATGCACTAAATCTACAATACAGTCTTTAATATAGTTTATGTAGATTACACTGTAGTTTACACAATTATTTTTAATAGTTACTACTATAGTTTACAATTAGACTCTTGTACAGTTTACACCATTTTTAACACTATTTACATTTAAGATTACACTATAGATTACAGTATAGCTTACTCTATAGTTTACACTATAATTTACATTATAGTTTACATTACAGTCTACACTATAATTTACATTATTTTACTCTATAGATTACACTATAGTTTACAATATAACTACAATGTATTTTATCGTTACTACTAATATGGACTATAGTTTACACTATAATCTATAATACAGTCTTTAATATAGTTTATGTAGATTACACTGTAGTTTACACAATTAATTTTAATAGTTACTACTATAGTTTACAATTACACTTTTGTACAGTTTACACCATTTTTAACACTATTGCTGATACTACAATCTACATTCCAATTTACACTGCAGTTTACAGTAAAATTTACACTATAGTTTACACTATAATTTACATTATAGTTTACACTATAATTTACATTATAGTTTACACTATAACTTACATTATAGGTTACACTATAGTTTACTCCATAGATAACACTATAGTTTACTCTATTGATTACACTTTAGTTAATCCTATAGATTACACTACAGTTTACACTATAGATTACACTATAATTTACACCATAGATTACACGATAGTTTATACCAGAGATTACACTATAGTTTACTCTATTGATCCTATTGATTAATCCTAAAGATTAAACTACTCCATATATTATATTTACACTATAGATTATACTATATAGTGTAATCTATATAGATTATACTATAATAGATTACACTATAGTTTACACTA
This sequence comes from Phormia regina, assembly GCA_001735545.1. Lineage (NCBI taxonomy): Eukaryota > Metazoa > Arthropoda > Insecta > Diptera > Calliphoridae > Phormia > Phormia regina. Next base: position 18,851 of record MINK01173455.1, read on the forward strand.
TAGCCTACACTACACTTTACACTATAGATTACACTAAAATTTACACTATATATTACACTAAAGTTTACACTACAGATTACACTATAGCTTATACTATATTTTACACTGTATATTATGGAATAGATTACACTATAGTTGGCTCTATAGTTTACACTATAACTTACTTTGTTGTTTACACTATAGTTTACACTAAATCAAATATAAATCTATAACTTCCAATCGGCTGATTAGGTTTACATAAAATTTCTCACACACATTGCAGGGAAGTGCACATTTTTAAGTTCGGAAAGGAGCACTTCAGGAACACAGTATATTAGGGTTCAAAACCGTGTGCCACATAATTAATATTTCCTACGCAATTTTAAAAATTTCTAAATTATATTAGAGCACTCAATATGACCAATGAAAAACAAGCTTATATAACTATAGCTTATTAGTTATTTGCATTCGACATTTTAACTAACACTATTTTTAACATAACTCTACCGTAAGTGTAAATGCAAAAACGTAATTGTAAATATAAGTGGATGATTACTCAAAAAACATAAATGTAGTCAGTGCTTTGTTGTTGTTTTATATACATTAACATCAGTGATGTCAATTACATATATTGCCAGTAAGACTCAATATTTTTGAAAATCTCTAGATTTATTGGTTTGTGTTTTAGTGATTTGTATACAAAATGAATTTAACGCTTTTATGACAAAAAATATTTAATTTTAATTTACTGATTCAACTCTACACTTTATTTAACTCAAAATTATTTATACAATTGTTAAACTTTATACAGCGATTTTTTTACGCAGATTTAGTATATTGAAATAAAAAGCTGTTAACACTGTTCTTACAGCTGTCACGTAAAAACATAGAGCGACCTAATTTGATTAAGTTACTAAGTTACATTTACGTTTTTGAGTACACAAACGCATATAACTCTCATAAGTAAAACTTGTCCGCTGATTCGCTACATTTATGGTAGACTACACTGAAAAAAGTATTTTAAATGATTGTGGTACATTTATTAATTTTTTCCAAGAATTTATTTATTTAAATTCATAGAACCAATGAAAGGATTCATTAAAATTCTATTAAAAAATCAACTTTATTATGAACATTACATTGAAACAAATACTTAAATTTATTTCTGAAAAATATAAGTTAATTAGTTAATCGATTTAATGTATTAGTGAATTGAACTGGTTTATTCAATGTAGTAATATATTGTTTTAATTAAGAAGAAGCATTAGACAATGAACAAAATTATTGAATCAATGAAATATTTCATTAAGATATGTTAAAATAAATGGTTCTAACAGGAAATTAAGTGAAATGAAAACAAAAACACAACACTTTGTTTTTATTTCTTAACAAAAAATGACGCAGAGAAGTTCGCACAGAGTTTCGAAAAACATCGTGATTATTTTCAATGTACAATTTCATTGGGACAAAATATATGATCATTGAAATAAATGTACTTTTACATTGAATTTTAATATTAATGTATGGAAAAAAATTGTTTTAATAAAGCTGTGTATAGGATTAAAATTATTGCAAAAATTCATTATAACAATTAACTTTTTCATTGTATTTATGTATCTGTTTGGTTCAGTGTAACGAGGCCTTTATTCAAAGACATCGTTTTTCATAATTTTGGTCTTGACATTATTTTTCTCTGAGCTAGATCCAAATGAATATAGGTCCTTTTTCGGGGTTTTCAGCACGAATATGCCAACGGAATGCAGTTAAGGAATCAATATGTTGTTAAAATTTTTCAAGTAAACTATGTATAGCCCCAGTGTGCTATATTGTTTACTAGACTATAATGTGAACAAAATTCTGATTACTTTTCTGATGTTCTTCAAATTTTTTCCAAAGATTAACTACTTCTTATGTTTTTAATTGTAATATGAATATTTTTGCAAAATAATCTTTAGTAAGGATTACAAAATGTAAAGTCAAAAAAACTAAAGTTAACTTTCAATAAAAACTTTTATTTATAAGGGCAGCATAAAAATTTTTAAATATAAATTCTGCATTAAAAAAAAAAAACAAACACATAAATGCTAGATGAAGCATAAAGTTAAGAAAAAGACAAATATTATGATCTACATAATTACATACTCGTACAGAAGTAAATATTTTATTTTATAATCAAACTTTCTGTTGCCTTTTTAAAAATGTTTTAAAGAAAAATATTTACAAGGATAAATAGAAGAGAGAGAGAAAAGAAAGAGGAATAAAAAAAATCCTAATTGTGTGTTAAATGCACAAATTCAAGATGTTTTACGAGTCTTCAAGTTTGAATTAAATTTAAAATCTTTTTTTTTTTTTTTGTATTCTTAAAGTTGTTGCTTTGCTTACAAGTGCATTGGGCACTTAACAACAACAGTATTCACTTAAATCAAGAATAGTACTATTGCTCTGTTGTAATAAGAAAAAAAATATATAAAAATAAATTTACAAAAAATAACAAAAAAAAAAAAAAAAGTTTGAAGTGCTCTCATGCAGAAATTTGATTTTTCTGCATATTTCATGTTGCTTTTTTTTGCATTTGGATTTTTTTTTTTTGCAATTTTTTAATTCAATTTAACATTTTTCACTTTGTAATATTTACGTTTGGGTTTTTTTAACTACTTTTATTATTATTTTTGTTGCAGTTGCTGTTGTGTGTTTATTTTTGTATTTGAAAAAAAAAAAATGTTTACTTTATTTTTCAACATTTTTTAATTCCAACGAAACGAAGCGGAAGTTGCACAAACGCCATTAGGGAAAATGAATTTTATTTCACATCAACACTCAAAGTTAAATGCAATTTTACGTAAAGTATGCAAAGTATTTAGAAATTTAAAAAAATAATAACAATAACATCCCACCGAGAGTATAAACATTTGAAACAGAAAGAGTACTAAAGAGAATGTATGCATGTATGTATGTATGTATGTAAATACATGCATATTTTTTAAAAATATTTAAATACGTTAGTAATGGTTGAGAGGCCCAAAAGCAGTAAACTGCATTAAACTGATTGTTATGATGAAACCATTTTTATTTTATACTTTCAAAAATATGAAAAATATGAGAAAAAAAAATAAACCAAATAATCATATGTATGTTATACATTAAAAATTAAAACACAAACACACACACAGAAACAATAATAAAAATAACAACCCAGCAAAAACTTAAGTTTAATCTTTAATTTATAATAATTTAAAGAAACATTTGACATTTAAAAAAGTAAAATTATCCTTAAAATGTTTAAAATATTTTCAAAAATTTTATGAAAATTATACTTACAATTTAAATGCCCATCTTAAGTATTGTTTGCTGGTCTTAAAGAATAAAAATTATTGTAAATGTATGTTTGGCCTGGTCGAGTTTAACAAACAAAGAGAGAGAGAAAGACCTATAAACATACTCGGCAACATTTTGCACTTAAAAATAATTGCCATAGGAAATACAGTAAAATATAAAAACAAACATCATACATAAACACATCACCTACAACAACAACAAAAAACAAGAAAACAAAAATTATGAAGAAAAAGAAATGTATGTGTGTGTGTGTGTTGTTTTAACCAACATCCTTTTTCAATTAAAGAAAAAGGAAACTGAAAAACTATCACAAACAAAAGTGTTTGTTTATGTTTATTTTGCCACATTGAATTAAAAAATATATATATATATTTTTACGTACAAATGTCCTTAAGCAGGCTAAAGAGCCTCCAAAGAGAATTAAAATGACCTAAACTTTTTAATTATAAAAGAAAAATTAAATTGAAATTATTGAAATTACAAAAGTGATGATATTACAAAATACTTAGTTACTGCAATTGTTTGTACAAAAAATACTAAACCTACACATGTCTTCACAGTTGTGAATGGCCAGTCCTATTATAATTTCCTAAATATTTATCTCTTCTAAAAATCGAAATACATATTTATACAGAGATTTTTCTATCGTAAGAAATGTACCCAGCCAGAACTTAGCTTGCCATGTAATGAGTTAAGCTCTTCACTACATACACATTAGATGAATAACTCATTATTTCAACATGGTGATGTCATTATAGGTAACTACTTACTATATATTATTACTGGTAGGTGTTTCAGAAAGTCATAACTTAGATGTCTTTATAAAAACTAATTACTTTGAAGCTATTCAATAATTCATTAATTTCAAAGTATTGCAGAAGTTATTATTAGCCAAATGAATAGTAACAAGTTACATTATCAGTTACAAATAAGTACTGAAATATGGAAAAATAAATACACTGTAGCATATTCCTATAAACGCACACTACTTTATTTAAAAAAAAAATACTAATTTTTTTAAGCAGATCGGAATCAATTTCCTCCCAGACTTGTTTAATTCTTAGTT
>MINK01173456.1:0-21987 GCA_001735545.1 Phormia regina
AGGTTCTACTCCATTAGTGTCAGTATTGTTTGTGATACCACTAGTTCTGAGAATGTTATGAAAGAATATGAAGTGGTTCTGGTTACACTAGTTCTAGAACTAATAATTTTAGAACATGTTCTAAAATTTTTCCTGGGTATTCTTAAATAAATAATCAACGGCTTTAATCGTTGTTTTGAAATTCTTCTTATAAACTGTATACGAAAATATTTAAATTTTCAAATACAGTTGTTGTTGGATTTTATAAACAGAAATCGAATACATAAACCTAATTTATTGGTTTTGTTGGGAAAATGTTGTAAAACCAAGCCGCGTTGGTTTCTATAAACAGGCTGTTTATCTATTTTTTAACATAAATCTAAACAAATATGAATTGTAAGTATTTCTGTAATATTTTATTGCATTTATTTTTCTAATTTTTCGTAAATTTTATTTTGTTATTCTTTGTTTACATTTGTAAGCAACTGACAATATGAATGTTTTTTCAACATGTTTTGCTGATGGAAGAAATACAGTCAGCAGCTATCATCAATTTCTCCTTAAATGAACTGTCAAATTTTGTCTCTCTTATAATTCCCAACTTTATTTAATAATACATCTACAAATAATTAATATTAAATTTATTAATCTCTCTGATGACTACTGACCAATTTTGAACTATTTCGTTGTTTTTTTTTTTTTCTTAACGTAATACACATTAAAAAATTATGCTCTTAATTAAAAAAATTAAAAAAAAGACGTTTGATGAGTGACATCGATTTGTCCAATGTACTAACGTTAAATATTTAAAAAAATGGGTGTAAAATATGCTCGTGTGATCCAATCTATAAGCCTTCAACGACCATCGCCACTGGTACTATGAATGTGTGTGTGAAATCTCGTGAAAATCTGTGCAGCCGCTTAAGATTTTTATAAAATTAGGCTTGAAATGTGGGCGTAACATCCATTCGATTTCTTACATAATTTATAACCACCTCCGACACTGGTACTATGTAAACGTCAAATTTCGTGAAAATTGGTGTAGGCGTTTAGGATTTAAAAAAAGTGGGCGTGAAATCAATCGAGATCTTAAATATGCTATAACCACCTCCGGTACTGGTACTATGTGTGTGTGTCAAATTTCGTGAAAATCGGTGTAGCCGTTTAAGAATTTTAAAAAAAGTGGGCATGAAATGTGGGTGGAACATCCACTCGAAACCTTATTTAGCCTATAAATATTGGCACTGGTACTATGTGTGTGTCAAATTTCGTAAAAATCGGTGCAACCGTTTAAACGTGATTGACACACAAACTAAGAAAGAAACAAACTTGCACCTTATTTATTTATAATATATATTAGGATTTGGATAAAAATACTATTCTGAAAGTTTAGTTTAGTTTTTTTTTTTAATTAAAAAAAAGTACTTTTTGTTTTGCGGCTACTCATATTATATTATAAACAACTTTTTCTCCCATCCAATATCACAAAAATATTGCTAATCTTTTGTTTTTTCAGTAAAAAACAAAAAACCAAAGTAACCGACTGTTAATAAATACCAACCTACAAATGTGCTCATCACCATTCCTTCACGCGTTTCATCCACTTCGGCTATGGTGGCACGTATAAATGTCAAATGTATTCGCTGACGTTGGCGTACATTTCGCGTTTCATTCGCGTCTGGTTTTTGTACAGATTCCAACTTTTCTTTCAATTCCTCTAGGCAAGTATTCTGATAAACAGGCTCCAACTTTGCAGATGCATCCTCCGTATCCTCTTTAACTTCACCATTCAAGTATACATAACTCGAGGGACAAGTTATTGACACTTCACCCACTGCGCGAGGTCGTCTTTTACGCGGTAAAGTACGTAAAGTATTTGTATTGTAATTAAATGTTGTTGCTGTTGTTGTAGTAGTAGTTTCCATTTTATATATAGAACAACGATACTTTTAGAATCTACATTATTTCTTTGTGGATTGTATTTATTTTTTGTGAGTTTAAACGAGTAACAGTTTTTTTTTACAACTTGGTCCATTTATCGATCATTGTTGTTACTGTTGTTATTATTATTATGCACTTTAGGCATGAGTCATTTTTATAAATTCTTGGACAATTTTTGTTTTAGTATTGTTTTTCTGTATGTTGTTATTGTTTGTTGTTGCCTTTCTTAATTGATTACAATTAACATGAATTGTTGTTAATTTTCTTCTTTATTAATAGACCCTACATTTCTTTAAATAAAAGGAATTTATTTTTATTTTATGTTTGTATGAAAGTTTGATTTCTGATTAACTTGTAAGGAAATGGGCGTCATTATATTTTTATGGTTATTTCATCTTTATTATAACTTTTATTTTTATTTATTTTATTAATATAGTTTTATGCAACCCTCATAATTTTGTTTTTTTTTTATTTTGTTAGATCAACACAAATTCAATTTAATTTTTTAGTCACTCATGTTATTTTAATTTTATGAACGAATGAACAAACGAACGAACGATCGATCGACAAGCTGTAGACCGGTTAGTTTAATTTTTATTAACAACTTTTGTTTTTGTTTTTTCTGCTTTTTCAATTTTTGAATTTTTTAACGTTGAAAAATTATTGTTAAATACTGGACACTTGTTCTTGCCATTTAAAGAGAGTTTTTTTTTTTTTTTGTTAATGAAACATTCTGTTTTATAACTTTTTTATAAAATATAATATAATAAACGTATGCATATACACATAAAAAAATTTTAGTAAAATAATTAAAGAAAATATATTATTAACTAAAGATTTGAAAGAAATTTTGTTAAGGAAATAAATGGAAATGTAGAAGGTAATATCTACTCATTAATAAATAACTTTTTAAAAGCTTTTAAATGATTTTTTTTTTATAAATTATTAATCGAGTTGCTGGAAATTCGTTATATAAATATCGAAGATAATAGAAATGTTATTGATCTATCTGTAAACATAGATTTAAAGAATTAAATTTTAATATTAAAACTAATAGTCTACCGAAAACTTTACAGAGTAATAAGTGTTTATTTTCCTATATTTTAAGCTTGTTGTACTTCCTAGTAATGAGTTTATGAGTATATTTATTTAATTTTGTTTTCCTTTATTTTTGTAGTGTATATACATTGTCATTATTTCATTTGATTTGTAACCTAATAAGTTGTTAAAAAAAAAAAAAACTATTATTTAAGATGCTTTAATACTTTTGTAATTTTGTTTATTTTTCTAAATTCTAACATGTTTTGTCTACATGTTTCGAAATCATATTCTTTGCTATAATTTATGCTACAATAAAATATTGACTCAAAATTGCTGTGGTTGGTTGGTGGTTTCCCATTGCGGAAGTTTTTTCTTTCTAGCCAAAAACTTGTTTTCATAGCAAATGATCCGCACATATGTATTGGACGTTAATAATTTTTTTTTTGGCTATAAGCTTTTTTATTACATACAGAATGTAATGATCTTTTTTTTTTTTTCTCTACCTGTCAAATGTTATGTCTTTAGTTTTAAGACTTGAAGCAATAATAATTCATTTTTATTAAATTTTAAAATTATTCTAGATAGAATTTTGAAATGAAAATTTACTTAGAGGATGTTTGAGATTAGATCATTCATTCTTCAATTTTTAATATAAATGTAGAATTTTATAAATGAAATGGTTAAATTTATTTTTTTTTAAATAGTTTACATTATGTTAAAGACGATCTTTTAAATTAAATCTAAAATTAATGTAAACTTTTTCCGAATATTTATTTAATGGAAAATTTGAGAATTGGGAATCTGTAATCAAAGTTTTTTTCATAAATCATTTGAGAATGAAAATATATTTTTTTATATTAAAAAATCTACAGCCGTAGTAATAATAATAATAATAATAATGTATGCTTGATAAAGGTTTACTAACTTTTTCTTATCGAAATTTACATACAAAAAGTTAGTAAACCTTTTATCCAAATATACATTAATATTATTTTTTTTTAATACGGCTGTTAAATTTAAAATAATATAGATTGAAAATAATGATAATTAATGGTCCGCAATAACACTGCAAAAACATTCTCCTCAAAGACGAATAGTTTGACTTGGCGGATTTTAATGTGCTAAAAATGAATATGATTTCAGGTTTTTCCTATCAGAATTCGATTTTTTTATATGCGTGTCTAAAAGTACATGTAACAAAAACTCAAGAACGGTTTGTATGGTTGACAAAGCGATACACCAAAAGATGCGGGTTAAAAATATTTTTAATCCACCCTAACTTTTTTTATGTGTTCAATAAATTGTCCGTATTAAATTTAAGATTTGTTTTTGTTTCAAAAATGTCTTTTGTTGATCTTAGTCATCTCCAAAAAAAATAGTACGTGATAGGAAAAGGTGAAGGCAGATTCTTGTTTAGCACATTAAATTTCATTCAATCAAGATTTGTGAATCAATTTTAAAGATAGGAGGCGTATTTCTTTTCGTAGTCTTGCTAGCTTTAAGATAAATGTGATGAACTAAAAAGATATTTTAGTTAAAAAATTCTTCTATTTTGAATGAAAACAAATTGTCCATAAAAAAGAAGTCGATCTGATGGGGATAAACAGAAAGTCCAGTTTAGCATGTCCAATTTTTTTCTAGTCCACATATTTTCTTAAAGGGGAAAAATATTTCCAATTAATAAATTAATTAAATCATTCAAGTAGATGATTGAAAGAATTAAAAATGTGTATAGGAAATAAAATCATACTGAAATTTATTTTCTATTTTACTTTTACTTGAATATATTACATTTTTATAGAAATTTAAACAACTATGTTAATTGAAAAAAAATGTAATAATTTTTTCTGTATGGCAAGTGACTTTATAAGTAGGTTATTTTTTATTGGTGGAATATTCGAAGCAATTACCGTTTGCGGTTTTTATTCTCTCTATCTAAAAAATTAAAAAATAAATAATAATTTATTTGCAGCTTCACATTCTTCCAATATCTAAAAAAAATTTATATATTTGTAAAGAATTTATAATAATTAAAACTAATAACTTGATTTTCCTTTAAAAATCAATATTTTTTATCTTCATATATAAACTTTTTTCATAATTTTCTTTAACATATTATTCGTATTAACGCATTTATACTTGCATTGAAATAATAATAATAATAACAGTTGGAATTTATATTATATATTATTATGACTGAACATTGACATATGAGTGATGTGCAAATTAATCTCTGTTACGAGACTGGTTATAAAAACTGACACTTTAATTGATGGCAAAAATTTGCAACAAAACAAACATATTCACACATACAATTATATTTGCGGACAAATAGGCATAATTTATTTTTTCTAAAAGAAAATAAAATGTTTTGATAAATGTAACTGAAAAATTAGTGTAATAATAAAAATTATGTCTTAAGATTTTTATTGTCTAAATATTTAGAATTTTAACAATGAGAAAAAAGCGAATATAAAAGAAATTTTTAACAATAAAAATAATTACCAGTCATAATAATAATAATAATAATAATAAAACACTGTACATTTTCCCCCCCTCTCCCCCTTTTAAGTATTTTTTTTATTTGATCTCACTTGCAATTAACTATTTGTAGCGGTCGTTCTTTTGTCTTGACCAACACAATTATTTATAAAGTACATTGCACATACAAGTGTATCTGAGTATCTACACTTTATATACTTTTGTATTTTATGGTGAATTTTATTATTTTGTATAAAAAATATTATAAACTTGTTATGTCTTGTATTCCTATAAATGACTACAATTCAAGTCAATAATTTAAAACAAGGTTAAATAAATAAGATCATGAACTTTGGGTCTATCAAAAATATCTATAAATGAATTGAAAATATAAACATTAATCTTTAATATATATACATATGTATGTACATTAGGGCTATAACTTTTTAAATTTTTTTGCATATATCAAAATATCCTTAGTATACTCGAATAGTCCATTGAAAATAATTTAAAACAGATTGTATTACTTTTTCACGCTTGTCAAAAAAAGTTCACCAACAAAACGCGTTAAAGTTTTGAAACCATTAGTCCCCATGTAACAGGGAAGCACATATACACAAACGTGGTATTAAACTAGTACAGAACATGTATCCATTATGCAAAACAATGTTCACGTTAAGTTTTTGTGGGTGATATTTTTATTTCAAAATGAATAAATTTCCGAATAGTGCTAGAACTAAAATTTGTACATATGTATATAAAGACAAATAAAAACAATTTATTATTAAATATGCATTTAGTCTCTTAATACTTTAAGCAGTGCAATAATGTTCTTAAGTTATGGACTATTTTTTGTAATATTAATTTCATTTTTATATGAAATTCAATTATACTAAAAAAGTGGTATTACTTTTTTAAATGTATTTGTTAGATCAATAGTGAAATTGACTTTTAAAATTTATTTAAATATAAACTAGATATTAGGTAGAACATAATTGGAATTTTTTTTTATCAAAATGTATTATGAGCTAAAAATAAATTTCGAATGATTCCGGTTTTCTTAAGTTGAGAAAACACATAAAAAACAATTAAAATGATAATTTCATTATGCGCAATTTTAAACAATGTTTTATATACTTATTGTATGAATTTTGTATTTGAAAGATGATTTGTGCTTAAATGGTTAAAAAAAACTCTAGGTTACATAAAACAGTTTTTTTATTATACAATGTTTACTATTAATTTTAAATTTCTAGAAATTTATTTATATTAGGGCAGGCGCGGATCCAGCTCAAGCTTTTGGGGGAGGAAAATAGAATGATTTTCTTAACAATTTCCTTAAATTGTATGATTTAGTACAGATTTTTCATTGAGATTTTTTATTTTGGGGAGGGAAAATTCAGGGACTAGTTACAATGGATTACTGAAATAATAAGGAAATTACATTTTTACAATAACAAATCGAACGTTCTTAACGCAGACAGATCGTCTATTGATCCGATACTTATTTGTTTCTATACAATAGCAGAGGACATTTTCCAAGGGGGAAAAGTGCTAAAGAGCATTTTATACTTAAAAAGGAGAATATATTATCTTGCTCTTAACTAAAACATTTTTTATACTAAAAATTAAAATTGTTTGAAAATAAAATTTGTGTTGAAAAAACTCATTCTTTTAGTAATAAATTTTATTTTTTTTGCTGTATTTATTTCAGTATGTAATGAGATATTAGTACTAGATTTTTTTCCGAAAAGTTTTGTTGGACAAACATTGTCTTTTTTGTAAGAGTTTATTAAGTCCCGAATGGCTCCATCAGAAAATAGTTCCAGCCGATTTAGTTTAATTATTTAAAATCTATCTTCGGCTTGTTTCTTCGTTTTAGTACCATCATATTTTTCCGATGTGTTATTGTAGATTGGATGTGGACTAATTATATTGTATTACATTACAGAAAATACGTAATAAATACTAATTCCGTAAAATTCTATGCTAAAATAGTTGACAAATGCGCTCTAAGTCAATAATGGAAATTAAAGTTTTTGCCTTTTAAACTATTTTTTCAATCAACATTTGCGAACTAATAAGTTAATATAACTGATACTTTCGATTGACTACAAATACAGAAAAAAAAAGAAATTTTACTGTTCTAAAAATATAAATAATAAAATATGTGGTACGTAAAGCTTAAGTACTAGTAAATTTATTATAAACAATTTCTTCAAGTATTTCTACACTACACTATATATCTAATTCCAAAGTAATTGATTGATTTTGTTAATATTTTTGACATTTTTAAAATTGATTACTCAAGGAGGAAATCATAAATGAATTATTCTCACTGGTTTTTTGATTTTACAAATATTTAAAATATTTCTGTAAGATATTCAAAGTAATAAATATTGGAAATGTTTAAAGTAGGGTTTTTAACAATGTACAATGAACTCTATAAAATAGTGTATCAAGTGTGTGTTTGTTTTTTTAAGTATTAATTTTTTTTTATTTTTAATTATAAATTGTAGTGTATAGATGGTATTTATTTCAGCATTTTTTTTCTTTTGTAGTTTCCAAACTATTTACGCGGAAGCCCATTAACGCTATATGATCACTGATCAGACACATACATATGTACACACATCCAACCAAACATCTATCAGTGTTATTTATTTGTGCCTCTTTTTCTGTTTAAGCTTTTGCCATCACCGACCGACCGATCGTCAATGGGGAAAATTTAACGTGTTATTCATTACATTCGTTGTCTTTTCTTTCATTTTTGTATTATTATATTTTTTTTATTTAAGCTATTGTTGTTTTTGGAAATGCTATTGTTGCTTTTTCCATAAACAACTAACATAATAATGCAATTTTTCAATTGCATAAATTTCAACCCAAAATTTAAATTTGCAATTTTTTTTTTTGTAGTTTTTATTTTTGAATTTGTGCGCTTTCTGTCTTTTAATTCAAACAACCTTTAACAGCACTTGTGATTTCGTTTGTTTTTTGTTTTTTTCTATGCTTTTTCCTACAATCATCTGCCTCAAACAATTTTTTTATTGGTAATTTATTGTTAGGTATTATTTTATTTATATTATTATTTTATTTAGTGGCTGTTTGGTTGGTTTAAATTAAATAAAAGTTTTTCAAGGTTTAATAAAAATTTACCAGTTTTACAGTGTACACAAGTAGTTTATGTACAGGTTTCATTTAGTTAAAAGCTTATGTTTTATGTATAATTTAAAAAAATATATATATACATATATATTTATACATATTTTCAATTTTGCGCTAAACAATGAATTTCGTCATCGCGTTCACTGGTTCACGCTGGTGATCAACAACCAACAACTTAACCGCCAGCTATAACAACTATATTAGTAACTAAAACTATGGCAACAACTTTTTTTGTTTAAATGACGGACGACTCCACTATAATTGCAGACGATCGAGTTACGTTTTATTTCTATGATCATTTATTTGGCTTATAATTCACAACAACGACAATAAATACAAAAAAAAAAAAAAAAACTTCATTGTCATTTGTTGAACAAAATTTTGTTAAACTATTACAATTTTTTAAATTTGATTTTGTTTCATTTAACAATTCTTTTTTGATTTTTTAAATAACATATTTAATTTTACAATTTATTTTCACTATTTTTGTTTCACTTTATATTTGGCAATAATTCAAAATAATTTTTAAAAATTTTATTTGTATAAATATTTTTAATAAAATTTCTCTTTGTGTTTAGCATACAAATATTTCTTTTTTTTTAATTATACAAAATGTATTTCAAATAATAAATAACTGCACTCTTTTTTTGCTGTTAATATTTAACCTCAACTACAATCCGTAATTCATAAACGTCCGTTCATTGAAATACTTTACTCACAACTAAATATTTTACTCAAAATTATCTGTATGATTTTTGTTTGTATAATTTGTCTTTTGTTGGATTTTATTCACTCGTAATTGCATTTTTTGTTGTTGTTGTTGCTGTTATTTAAAATGATCCCCCATATATAACAATAAAAAATATCATCATACTAGTTGTTCTTCAGGTTTTTTCTGTAGTTTTTGTTTTTTATTTATATTGTTGTTATTTTTTGTTATACGATTCGCTAAACATTACTCTCAATGGAAGCTATAATAGTTGCCAGACTTGCTTAATGGATCCAAAACTAATTTGGGTGAAAAAGCTTTTGTATAACCATAGTATAATTAGAAAGTATACTCGTAAGAACAGCTGTTTTACAATTTTTTCATTGATACACCTCGTGAGTAAAATTTACGTCTTCCTCTCTTTTTTTTCTCTCAATTTTCTGTTCATAGCATTTTGACATTGTGCGGTAAGTTTTACACAAACAAAATACAAGGAATTGTTGTTTTTGTAGATGTGCGAGTACTTCGTTATTATACTATGTGTTTAACTTAATACTGATTAAAAAAAGTGTTTTTTATTCATTAAACAAATTTTTGAATACAACCTTTTTTATTTTAAAAGTATAAATCAAAGAGTAACAAGAGACGAAACTAATTGTCAAAAACCTAAGTCGGTTGCCAAAAACCTAACTCATGTAACAACAAAATACATGTAATCAAATACATTTTGTTGTTGCCAAAAGAAAATAAAAACACATTTTTGTATACAAAACAAAAAATTTGTTTAATTGTCAATCGAGAATTTCGTCTCTATATGTTACTCTATGGTATTGTGTGAAGATATGATTTGAATTTACTTCATTTCCGCCAGCTATAACAACTATATTTGTTTATTTAAAAATTAAAAAAATTAGTTGTACTTGTGGAAAATTTCTCAAAAAATAAAAAAGCTCGATTTTTATTTTTGCAACATTCTTATTTCTTATTTTATTTATAGACTATTTAACGCAATTTACACAAAATGAAAAAAATACAACATTACCATCGAAAATTGCGTGAACGTGAAAGAAGCTTTATAAGTAATTATCGTCGTAATCACGATTAAGTTTCTTAAGATACTAATTTGCAAATAAAATATTAATTCACTGTTTATACGCCACCATATTAATATCTCTATATGTTTAAATGCCTTTAAACGCTATATAAAACAGGAATAAAATACTAATACGCATGAATTTATTTCGAGACTTCGGGCTAGAAGAAATAATAAAATCGTATGTTTTAATCAAACTAGATTTGGGTACAATATTCCCTTCCTTATCTGGCAAGTCTAAACAGCATACAATACAATTTTTTTATTAAATACAAAAACGAATAATCACGTAAATTAAAGTTTTGGGGAGTAAAGAAAGAAAGAAAGCTCTTTATTATTTATTGTATTTGAGTCATATGCGTTAATTTCTCTTTCATAGTATTTAATGGTTTCGTTAATGTGCCCACAAGAAATGAGATGAGCTCTTATATGGAAAAATAACTGTTAGTAACATTTAACAGAAGCTTTTAGCAAAGCTTGACTTTATAAAGCTTAAATTCAAGTTTAAGTTTCAATATTATGTTAAACATAAGATTGAGCTTATATTTAACATAAGCTATTTAACATAGCTTTAGTTATCTTAACTATACTGAAAAAAACGTTACCTCTTTAGAGAATTCAAATGAATTTTTAAATAAGTGATTTTCTGCTATTTTGTTGGGGTGATGAAAAGTTGAATAACTAATTAAAAAAGATAAATATATTTATATAAATATGTATATAATTAGACAATTGCGATTATTTTTGTTACAAAGGATAGTTTATTAAATATTTTTTAGCAAATGCTTCCATTAACTTGGTGTTAATTACAATTTTACATTTAACCTAATTATCAATCAAAAGTTTCCCTTATTTTCATTATAAAATTTCCTATTTTCGATAGAACAGAATAATTGTTTGAATAAAAATTAGTCACTCACCATCATCAATGCAACTTTTAGATTTTCTTTGACGTTTATCTCGAACTCTTCTGGACCAATCGGGACTTTTATGAGTCTTTGAACGTTCTCGTACTCTAAAATAAATAAAAATAGTTTTATTATAATCATTGCTTTTATTAAATAAATTAAAAATAATTTCTTACATATATTCAAAATGTGTTTCTAAATACAATGTGCTCATTTTGTTTCCTAACAATCAACTTTTCCTCATTACTTAACAAAATCTCAAATGTAACTATTGATTTAATTTCAACTAAAGTTTTGTTAAAGGTAAAAAAAAAAAAAATAAATTAAAAAACAACATTTGTTATCTGTTCAAATAAATAATAAAGAATTTTGTAGGTTAGTGGGGTATGGTTGCTCTATAAATATAAACAAAATCAGAAAAAAAAAAAAAAAACAGAGCGAGATAGAATGAGAAGGATAGGAAATAATAACTATAGCAGCAGAAAAAGTCAACAAAATAACCGATAACCAACTATTACATATGTATATACGCTGTTGTTCAGGCGCGGATCCAACTCAAGCTTTTGGGGGAGGAAAATAGAATGATTTTCTCAACTATTTCCTTAAAATTTAAGTTTTAGTATATATTTGCCATCAAACATTTTCATTTTGGGGAGAGAAATTTCTTTTTTCCCTCCTCGTGGATCCGCGCCTGCTCTTGTTTAAATATACGAATGAATTTGCAAGCGTAGACTTATCATATAAAAATTATCTTCACTTATATTAAAAAAAAATAAACAAAACTATTTATAATTTTTAAGAATGAATCCATTTTTTAGTTTATAAGATATTTTATTGACTGATTTTTAATACATATTCTCAAGATTTTACAGCATCATAAACGTTTGAACTTTTTCCTATAATGTAGGAACACCCCTCAAACGATATGGGAAAAATATAAAAAAAAAAAATTAAATTGATCTTTAGTTGCCTACCAGCGATTGAATGGGTATCAAAAAATTCGTAATTCTAGGCCAATTATAGAAAACATATTAAAAAAATTTTCGCAAAAAAATTGGTGCATAATCCGCCATTTTAGTACATCATGCAAGAAAAAAAATCAATATTTTTCTTAAAAAAATAGATAAGAATTTTAAATGTGTTCCTACATCCAAATCTCGAAAAACGCTAATCTCGGGGCACTCTAATATACACACGGT
The DNA here is from genome assembly GCA_001735545.1 of Phormia regina. Classification (NCBI taxonomy): domain Eukaryota; kingdom Metazoa; phylum Arthropoda; class Insecta; order Diptera; family Calliphoridae; genus Phormia; species Phormia regina. The sequence goes on from MINK01173456.1 coordinate 12,520, forward strand.
GTTACCAAACGCAAATTTCGAATTGAAATGCATGAAAGAGTTGTAGTAACCCTGCGATAAAACGATAAACCACACGGTTGCAAAGTATGTAAAAATTCAGAAAATCGTAATTTCTAAAAATTAAGTACGATTTTAAAGTTTTATTGACAAAAATTAAATTAATTAGTGGCATTAATAACTGAAGTTTAAAATTTAAAATATACTTCGTTTATATGCATAACGTATTCCATTTCGTTGTTCGTGCAAAAAAAGGCACGTACAATGCAATTGTCAGTTTGAACATAATTATGGTGGTCCTAAAACGAAATTAACTTTAGAACTGCTGGATGTATTTAAATGAAATTTTACATGAACAATACAGTGGTGTATGTCAATTCATTTGCAGGAGTTAGATTTACCTAAATGACAAACAAATTATTTTCCAGTTAAATTCATACATGTATTTTTAAGTATTTGAAGCATTTCCGTTGGTTCTACTATAACAGCTTCTATCTACATTTATCAAAATTAAAAAAAATCAATATTATTCTTTCACATAAAACAAAAAGAAGAGAGCTGATAAGATACAACATCATAACAATATTTAGATAAGAAAAGTATTTTATTTTTTATTTTTTTTTACTTACATGATAAATTGCGGTTTATTCACGACTTCAGTATTCTCATTGTCTGTAACATCAGTCCATTCGTCACTTGTGTCAGTTGTACGACCTATGGAACCACCATAACCATTTACATCGGTAGTCGATAATTTATTTGTTTCCAAATGAGTATTCATGTGATAGATACGTTTAGTTGAATAGTGTAGACTAGAAGTTAATGAATCCTCATAGAGACTATTTGTTTTATTCTCAGAAGAAATGGTTAAAGTGGAACCATTACTACTGCCACCGCTATGGTGGCTTATCATGTTGGTTCGTTTAAAATGGGAAATACTTTCATAGCAATTTGATGACAAAGATTCACAATCTATATTTTTATTTCTTAATAAAGCAGGTGAACTTTGCAATTTATTGCCCACACACTGTAGGGATTCGTAACAGTGAGATCCCTTTATGGTGTCATATATATTTTCCTCGTCCCCATAGTAGGGAGGTTCCTGGCAAGGAGATGTAAAAGATTCTTCATTATTTTTTTGTCGAAGCAAGGGAGGTTTAGGTGCTGTTCTAATGGGTATGGGAGATTTTGGTAAAATTCTTTTAGGTTTTGGTAAATCTGGCAGTTCATCTGTTACTTTACGCACTACTGCAGTGGTGATAGTAGTTATGGGTTCCACCGATGGTGTATATTCCTCGTAACCATCAAAATGTATGGGAAGCTTAACTGCATCAGTCTTAACACACTTTGAAGATATCACAGAATCATCAGGATTTTCTATAGGTTCATAACCATCTAATTCTGGTATAGTATTAATGACAATATCTGCTGATTTAAGAGAGTTAAGGTGGTCATAAGCATCTTTAGCTTCTTCAACAGTTTGATATATATCTTCATCTATTATTTGTGAAATTTTTGTGGATAAATTACATTCACTATTTACATATGATTTTTCAGTCTTAAGCTCAATTTTTTCATCAACACAAATTGGTTCATATAATGGTTCTTCTTCTTGTAATTTTTTATGAGGCAAAAGAAGAGGAAGTTGATCTTTATCTGTTTTAATATCAGGCTCTTGCATTATATTTTCTTGCTGCTTCTGCTGTTGTTGGATCTCTTTTTGTTCCATTATCATTTGCTCTCCTTCTATGGCATTGACGAGCGTCACATTAACCGCTTGTATTACTGTAGATGCTGTTGGTGTAACCTCTTTGATAGAAGTTTGATGTAGAAATGAAGAATTTGGTTTTAAAGGTTGTCCGTATTCATCTAATTCCAAAAATGTATCATTATTGTCATGAGATAAATTCTGTAGTTTTTTGTCTACTTGTTCTAAGGCATCTAATAGTTTGGCTTCTGGATTGAACATTATTGAGTACACATCCTCGCTAGGTTCAAATTCTTTCTTTGGAGTGGGTGAATTCATGGGAGTATATTCTTCATTTTGCATTAACTTTAGATTTTCTGATAGAATCGAGTTAGTGATTACCATATTTACACTATTAGGACTAGTGGGTACTGAATCTGATTCGTCTTCTATTTTGGTTACTTCTAGACTGCTTGAACTAGTGGCATTTGGTTTTAATTTTTTGCTGCTATGGGAGAAAGGAGTAAAGTATCTTAACTTTTCATAAATTTTGGCATATTTATGTTTACGTTTTCTTTTGTCATCATCTTCTAAAAGTTCGGAAGAAGTACAGTTTTCTGTTGTATTTTCTATTATAGTTTTCGTATCATTTTCAGGTGTTTCAATTTCCGGATTTAATTGGGTTTGTTCATGTAGTTGAATGTTTAGAGAAGTGTTTGTATTACCAATGATTTGTGTTGGAAGATTTTCTTCTAAAGGGTTGGATTTTAATATAATTTGATTGTAATCTTTATGTAATTGTGATTCCTGTGTTTCTTTTGGAATATCATCTTTTTGAAGTTCTGGCGTTTCTTTTGGTTTTACAGATTCTGCATTCTTTTTCTTATTTTTATGTATACTTTTATATATTACACTATCTATTTTTGGAGGCAATATCAATAATTCATCCATTTTAGGGATATTATACATGGACTGATTTATAGTTAATTCATTCTCGTCCTTAATATTTTCTTTCGAGTTCTTTGGATTTGTATTGTTATTAATGTGAGAGTTATTCTCTTTTTCATTTGGTTGGTCAACAATTTTATTTACAAAGTTCTTTACATTTAAAGTCTGGTTTTCTTCACCTTCATTACCATCTTCTTTACGAATCTTTAAAATTGCATTGTCTTTCTTATCGTTGTGTTCCTGTACAGTTTTCGTTTCTTCTTGCACCATTTCCAAAGTTGTCGATGTTGCCAATGTTTGACTTTTTATGTCAGTTTTAGTTTCCGTGTCCTTTTTATTGTTTATCCTATTGACATTAAGTCTAGTACCAGTTATTATTGTTTTATTTATGACCACATCATTACTCTTCTTTAACACCTTAATACTTTTCAACGGGACTTTTGGCTTTAGACCTCTTGATTCACTTTCAAACTTCTTAATATTTTTCTGTACAGTAGATGAACCTCCCGTAGAACCTATAATTTGTGATCCTTTGAAGTCTTGTGCCCTTGAACTAGTACGACTGCCAGAGGGTGATGGTTGGCGATTCAAAGTAGATGTATCCACTACTTTATAGACATGACCTTTATGGGTCATGATTACCCCATTCTTACGTTTTATCTCTTCTAATAGGGTTTTATCTTTTTGTATGATTTCATTGAACTGTTGAGTTAATTTAGCAACCAGACTATTAGGGGGATTTCCGGCCAGTGCGGAAGCTCCACTAACTGCATCTTTGTTTGAGTGCATTTTGCGTGGAGCATGATAAGAACGTGCATGTGTTTTGAAACTATATTTGCGCGCCGAAGAATTTCTTTTCACTACTGTTTTGTTTGTATTAGCACTAGTCGCTAGCGAAGTAGTAGAAGAATCTCTACTAATGCTACTAGCGCTGGTTAATGTTTTTGCTGAATCTTTTCTTATTGTTGCTCTTCGACGACTGACTGCATGTTGTGGAGAATTAGTAGCTGTAAGTGTTGGTGTAGACGCTTCACTACTGTGATTGGTATTGCCAACTTCATTTGTATTTTGGCCAATTGCCTTTGGCAAACAAATGGCTGAAGTACCTTGTTGTCGATGTTGTTGAGTGGGCATTTTGTGTTCGTTGATAACAATAATATTATCGTTGTTAATTGCAACGGAAGTATTGGCGTTATCACTACTGTTAATAAATGATTGTGTTGCAGGCGAAAGTGTAAGTTCTATAGATTTTTTGCATGAAAATTTTTCATGTCTTTTTAGAAAATCAAAACGTCCCGTTTTTGTTCCTCCCGGTAAAATGATGCCATTACTTAATATTTTTTGTGTGGAATGTTCACTAAGTTCTCTTAACTTAGAGGCCTGCTCTGCAGTTTTATATTTATAAAAATTATCCTTTTCCAAATGCTTCTGTATGTCAATATCTGATAAAGAAATTTCCTCAAAATCTATAGAATCTCTAGAGCAATCATGTAAACTTAAAGCTCTTAATTTACGAGCTTTCAAAAGTTCTTTTTCACTTAGTGGAGGAGGTGAGGATGAAGAATTTGGAGGTGGTTCCCCCGTATTGTCAATGGCATTAACCAAACAACTAACGGATTTGGTAAATTGTTGTTTAGAGCCTTTGGCTCTTAAGGCAGATTCCCTATTGGCAGTTATACGTTTATTCCAAAAATGCTTTAAAGTTTGCACACCTCGAAATTCCCTAAAGCCTTCGTCGTCTTTGTGTACTACTTCTGCTGTTGTTGTTGTCTCTTTGGGAGAACGCGTGTTATTTTGTTGTTTTTCTTTTGGGCACGTACAGTTAGTATTTTGTGTCTCTTGCTGTTGTTGTAATATCTTATCGTATCGTTTATGTTGATTACACGAATTTATTTCTTTATTATCACTTATTACACAATTTCTTTTAATATTATTAATGTTATTGTTGTTGTTATTATTATAAGTGTTGGTAGTATTTTTTAACCAATTTAATATAGTTTTTGTTTTATTAGTCTTTGTTACAATTGGTATTGCAGTATCTTGAATTTTATCTTCACGTATGTGTTTTTGGTTGTTTTTGTTGTTGTTACTATTGCTGACTTTAGCATCTGCCAAAATTTCTATTGGCATTGTAGCCATACAATTTTCTGTTACAATATTGTCCAACATTTTGAAAAATTTCCTCACGTTCTCTAATATTACACTTGTTGCAATTTACGTTACATTTGTTGTTGTTGTTGTTGTAGGTGTTATGCATAAAATATGTGCATTTTGCAATTTTGCGGTTGGGGTTGCTAAACCCACAAATTAGTTGGCAACTTTTTGGAGACCTTAAAATAAACAGAGAAGAAAAAAGTGAAAGTTGTAATTAATGTTTTCGTCTATGTTTAATAAAAGTTTATCAGCATTTTATTGAAAAATATCTTTAATGTATTTTTACATTAAAATTATGTTTGGAATTTTATTTTGCGTATCATATTTATATTTTTAATACTTATATCAAACGTCAATATTATTATGGGAAAATTTTAAAATGTTTTTTTTTTCTGCAGAAAGAGAAAATAATAATATTTAAAACTGTATAAAATGTTTATATTCGTATGATCTACTTTTGAATAGATGGCGTTCCCTCGGAGATACGTTATTCTACATACTTGCCTAAGTAAAGTATTGCACATTATGTTAAATTGTTTTTAACAGACTTTTATAATATTTTTCCAAAATCTATGACATGTAACTACATAAAAAATGTAAGTTTTAAATCATATATACATATATGTATGTATGTAACAAATTATTTAGTTATTAAAAAACTAAACTTCAAGGGAAGTACATACAATAGAAAATTTGATTCTGTTAACAGAAAACGTGACAATTGAATGTCTATTATTTTAATACGGTAGAAATAACAAAACAAATAAAAGAAAACCCACAATAACGTGCAAAAATTAACAAAAATAAGCAGTTAAAATACAAAAAAAAAAAAAAAAACACATACATTTTTGTGTCTTTTTTTTTTTTTTCTTGAGATTCTTTAGAGAAATTCTTTTCATAAAATCCCCATACCACACACATAAAAATTATTTTATTAAAATACAAATAATAAATGTAACCACACACGTTTTCATAAAATAAAATAAAAGCTTTTGTTTATATCATAAATTGTGCCAAAAAAATAAAAATAATGAAATTACATTTTAAATATAAGATATTTACGATAAATTTTAAGATAGAATTTAAAATATTTTTAATTACATTTTGTTTATTATCATAGTAGAAAGAAATTAAAATCAGATATTTATTGCGTAATTTTACAAAAAAATTATATTTTTTTATTTTTGATATTATTTGTGTAATCGGCTTATTTGATATTTTCTTATCAACCAAGTATTTCCGGCCATTTTAAGTCTATCATTATTAATCAGATTATTAAGAAAATTTTATTTTTGTGGTTTTTTACATTTCCGCATAATATTTTCTAAACAATTACACAGTTTCATAAAATAGAAGGAATTTACAATAGAAATTGTCATAAGAAAGTTTAATACTTTTCATACCTATGGTTTTTGAAAATTATTATTTTTCATTGCATTTTTAATTCTTTTATTTTGTTTAATACTATAAAAAAAAACGTCTAAAAATATTGTCACATTATGCTAATATTTTTGAAGAAATATTCCAGCAATTTTTGTAAATAAATACAGAGTTGATATTTTGTTCACATTGCGCTCACTTATTTGAACGTTTTCTATTTGATAAAACAGTTATCTTAAAATATTAGAAGCTTGTTCAGACTTATTATTGAACCTAAAGTGAAAATGCTGCTTATTTCTCATTTTCTATAAGTTTATTTTCATTTTCAATAACAATCATGATTCTTCTCCATGTCATTTACAAAAAAAACTGTAATTTCACAAAGTAACCATACACATCTACAAAAACAAAAATGACTTGTATTTTGTTAGTGTAAAACTACTGTACATAATGTCAAAATGCTATGAACAGAATTAGACAAACCAAACTGTTGAATATTAGAATAATGTGAATTTAGCTTTAGAATAGAGATGTTAATTTCATAGTACAATTTTGATTTTGTTTCATTCATCAAAATGATAATATTATTACTGCTTTTTCTTAAACTGATATATATTTTTATAGAATTGTCAATTTATTTTAACTATAAGTTTAATCCAATTAGAAAATGAATTATAATAATAAATAATACAATTAAATTCAGATACAAATTTAGTTAATAATTTTATTAAAAAATAATTTGAAATATTTTTTCTGTGTTTAACTGATGTATGTATGTATGTATGTATGTATGTATGTATGTATGTATGTATGTATGTATGTATGTATGTGTGTGTTTCATTTACTAAAACAAAATTTTCTTTATGTGCATCTTTTTTACTTTCACTAACAAAACTATATTTTTTTTATATTATATATTAATAATATAAATTTGTGTTAAATGAGTCTAAAATCGCCACTTCATTTATCTGTGTTTAATTTTAATGATTTAATTACGAGACCAACCAAAACAATTTTTAAGTTTTCATACATATTTCTTTCATACAAATAATTTCAAAAAAAATTTTGAAATTATATGGCTGGACATTTAGCCTTTTCTGGTCTTTTTTAAGGGCCAACTTAAGTTACAGTTTTTTCAACTTCTTCTGAAGCCTGGCTTTAAGCTAATTCTGAAATATTTCTACCTTTAGCAGTAAAAAAATATGTAATGAGTTATATGAGAAAAATTTAATAGCCGTTAATGAATTTAAAAAAACCCAGCATATTTTTATATAAATTGTATTGAATATCAATGGGATTTTGAATATCAAGAAGTTGTGCTATTAAAATGTGTTCTTCTTCATGAAGATCCGAATTGGGACGATTATACTAGTTTAGAAAAAACAAAATTATACTAGTTTAGAAAAAACAAACTAATTGAATAACAATCAAACATTTACCGAAGAACGTTGTGTAGAAATTTTCAAAGATTTACATGAAAAAAAATATTGGTTTTGAAAATATTCTTAAAATTATAAAATTTTGTTTATATTTTGATCAAAAAAAAAAAAAACAAAAATAGAAACTATTAAAGCAATTTTAATCACAAAATTAAATTATGAACAAAATTGTACAGAATTTAAAGAATGTTTAAAACAAAATGAAAACTTAACAAAGCAAATTTATTCCTCTGAAAAATATTACAACTAATTTTTTTTAATTTTTTTTTTTTGAATTACAAATTAATTTTATTAGTTTTTTTCATGTTGATTTTGTAATGCAAAAAATGAATTTTAAAACTCTCTTTTAAATATTGTCATATTTTTAAGTACAAATAAATTTTTAGTGTATTTTATGTTATTTTGTTATGTTTATGTTTATTTGTTATGTTTTTAGTATTTATATATTAATTTCTGCATCTTTTTGTATTTGTTGTTTGCTCCCTTTTTGTAATTTATTAAATTAATTTTTATATTTCTAACAATGAAATTATGTTTAAAACTTTATTGGCAATTAAATATTTGACGGTTAAAATAGTAGTTAGTGTATTTTAATTTCTCCTGTTCTGTATTTTGCTGACAAAAAATATGGTCACCGTAACTATAAATTTCTTCACTGCTATCGTTAAAATCTGAGCCATCAATATTACCGTTATTGTGTTCTGAAATATTAAATTCGTCTTCAGTGAGAATAAGAATTGGTAGAAGAGAAAAATTGTAGAGGCTAGGAGGCATACAATACCGGGGATATTTATCAACATAGTATCTGACTGTATTGTTTGTATAGCTCCTGAATTTTTCATGATTCACCTTTTTGCTACAAGAGATTACAATCAGTATTGTAAGATCAACAGTGCCAGATCAACATTTGTTATTTCAGATGAAAGTTCTGCACTTTTGAACTGTATTATAAAAAGTAACATTGTTTTTTTATTAGAAATAATTGTACAAAACAATAACAAAAGAACGAAAAATAAACCAAAGTAAAATAAGAAAAAAGTCTGCACTTAAGCTGTTTTTGTTTGGAGCAACTTGAGTTTTTTATTACATAAATGTTGAATTCTAAAATTGAGCTACATATGCGTACGTTTTTTCTTTTTGTTCAGAATATTAAAGTATAAGTAATATTTTTTAGATAATTTCCAGACAAACATCCTGTAGCATTTTTAGTTGAAAATTGGTGTATTTTTGCACAATAAAAATACCAAGACAAAAAATAATTTACAAATTCTTGAATAAAAGTAAACTCAAATACCTGAAGATTATGATTCCATTTAAAGTTTTTGCGTACTTTTTATGATATAAATATTTCTCGTGTATGTATATACTATAAATTTAAATATTATCCTACTTTTATTCTTTTATACTTTTCAATTGCCCAATATTCTAAAAACTTAAATCAAATTGAAATTTTTAATTTTTTTGTACCTTCTTCATACCTTTTTAAAGAACCATAAGAAATAAATGTAAAAAAAAACAAACATAAATTACATAATTTTTATTTAGCCTACTTAGTCAATTGTATCGTGTGTATAATTTTAAGTTAATTTAATGTTTTTTAATTATAGTTTGTTGTATGTGTGTGCGTGTGTGTAAGTCAGAGCAATAAGAGTAATACTTAATAATGGTTACCAAACAGTTTGGTTTAATTGCTATAATGCCTTCTTTAAGCTTCACTTTATTTTTCTGTTTAGTTCGTTACCTAACCACGTGTTTATTCGGCTTTTTATTGCAATTTTTTGGCAGTTTATTTTTATAATAATGTTTGATTTTTTATATTGTTTATTTGTTTAAATTAACAAAAAAAAAAAAAAAAAAAAAAAA
>MINK01173457.1:0-19368 GCA_001735545.1 Phormia regina
TTACTTACGGATTTTGCTCAAATTCAATCCCAAACAAACCTTGTGTATGACAAATAACTAAGCCAAATTTCGTCTCCCTACGATTTTCCGTTCGAGCTAATTTTTAGGCTTACTTTCTAAAAAGTTTGTAACATTCTTTCAGAATTTTTTTTGTTCCATTCTACAGATTTTTTAATGATTTCAAAAGATACATTAAAGAAATTTTGAAAAAAAAAAAAAAAAAAAATAGTTTTTTCTAAATTTAAAAAATTTCTAAGTCTAATTCAAGAAAAAATATATTGGTTATATAACCCCATATATAGGCAAAACACATGCAAAATATTAACTGAGCCACACCTTTTATAATGGCTGGGTGATCACTTTAATGAAAAAAGTAAATTTTTGAAATAATATTTTCCCGGTCTGAGATTTCGGGTATGGGAGTGTTTTTAAATCTCTGATTTTACAAAAAGTTTATATATATTGTGTCAAAATTTTGTTGAATTAACTTTACTTGATTAAATTTTATTTAGCTTTAAATATTAATATTATTTCTCACAAATATTTTTAAAATCCTAATCTTGAGATTTTCTGATCATGATCTTATGAAATTCAAAAGCATTTTATTAATTTTTACTGGATAATATTTTCTACATACTTACGAGTTAATTGATTCCAAGTACTTATGTATTGAACTTATATCAGAATAAAAAAATAAGAATACATGTTGAAAGTTTTGGCAGAAGTTTTCAGTTAAGTTTGTATCAATGATCATGGAGGAATGTGCTGAATAATATCCAGTAGAAATATGTTAAATACGGCTAAATTACATTAAACCATGATCAGGTTGTGATGACTTTCTATTGTAATACTATAATTAAAAATGTTTTAAAATCTTTTCCAATTCTAAACAAACATTTTACTCATTTAAATATCTGTATATACTGATAAATAGCTACTAAGTACTTGTACTTAAAATGCAATTCGTATTCATTTGCTTTCATTTCGAATAAAAAAACTAGTTTCATTTAGTTTAGATATTTCTTTTTATATTTTTTATACTTTATATTCTTAACAAATAGTAGTTAAGTAATCAATAGATAGTTGGATACTAAGAAGTCATTAGTTTTGTTAAACGTCCTTTTTTGGTAGCTTTTACTAATTACAATGATATTACGCTTAAGTAGTTTGTGATTTGAACATGATCGCAGGATGGTGCTGCAGACAAACAATAAAACAATATTTGTTTAATTAACGTTTATCAGTTAAAGGAGACATACGAGGGTTTTAATAAAAGTTATAGCATTTTCATAAGGAATTTTGTCAAGAGAGAGGGAGAGAAGAAGAGAACAATTATTACAAGTTAAAAAAAGTGAGGATCACTATGAAAGATCTTCAAATATGTTAGTTTAAAAATCAAATAGTTTGAATATAAGGAATTCATTGTTAAGTATTTTAGAAATAATATAGTCTTTAGTAACTATCACAAACTGTTGCTACTAAAATCTATAAATCATTTACAATTACAGCTGTTTCATCAAGTGGACATTTATGCTTTTCCTTACATTTACGAGTACACATTTATTTTAATAGAAAAAATCTACACGACACTTTGATGATTTTCTTAAATAAAAAAAATTTCATAGAACTCAAGGTGATCACCAACAACCGCAACAACCTGTACAGATCAAATGATTGTTACACAAAGACTCGCAGTGTGCAACAAGCGATCTTACACTAACTAACAAACTAACTTGCAACATTTATGTAAGTATATACCTTGATTATACTTCTGTACACTCACTTGTACAGAGCTATACGCTCTCTTATCAACAGATCATAGAAAGCCGCATCTTAAATGATGGCGCCAAGTCAAATATTACAAGGTAGCAAACGACTACGTGTGTTATTGGCCAGAATCATTGGAAATACATTTTATGTTAAGAACTGAGAACACACGGTAGAAGTCGGTGATGATTTTGTATTTGAAATGTTAACTAAGTGATAGGAGAGTGAGATCATGTAGGAAATTATGAAAGTAAGAGGTTTAACAAGATGGCTGATGTGAACAGTGTTCTTATCACTGAATTTCTATTAGAACAAAAGTGAATTAATGTTTTCACGTACATACGAACACAAAGTATTGATAGTGAGTGACTTGGACCACCATCATGAATGTGAAAATACAACTGCCACTATACACTTACTCGATCATTCATTCACTTAGAGATTATGGCATGTTTAAATTGTCAAAACGTAACGCCAGCTTATCATTGTTTTCATCGTCATCATCATCAGTATCATCATCAGCAATATCGCTATCATACCCTATTTCAGTCTCATTGACAAAGGAAAATTGTTTCCCAACATTTAGATCTAGGAACAAAGAAATGTTCAACAACTGTAAATGACAACAGGATCTTGTTGATTATGTTTTGTTAAGAAACTCAGGAAAAGTAAGACGAAGAAGAAAATAAGAGAAAAAAAGATAGAAGTTATGGCGGCTTGTAGAAGCGGTAGAAATTCAAAGACTTAAAACCAATTTAACATTTGTATTTTGTCAACGTTGATTTGTATGTGTTTTTACCTCCACAACTTTTTTTTAGATTTTATTTTTCAAATTTTTTGTGGAATTTGTGTAACATTAACTAAATGAATATTCAATACGGGTGGCATTTAAATCGCACCCGCGTTATATGACAAAAAAAAACTGCAGACAAAAACTTGCCAATGATTAAAAAAAAAAGAAATCCAAAACAATTGATGACTTAAATTTTGTAGATTGTCTTAAGGAAAAAAATATACATACATATGTACAATTCAGAGACTTTTATTTAACAACTTGTTTCCTATTGTCATTTGTAGCGACCATAAAAAAACCACAATGAAACGACACCGACAATACCAATGTTGATTTGTAGGGATCAAAGATTAAGGGATCTATAAATAATGGGCCCTATTTTTAAAAATACAAGAAAATGTGTAAAATTGAGTTCTTCTAGTAAACTTTTTTTCCGAATGTAAGGGAAATATAGAGTGCAATATAATCAAGTAAATTATCCAACAAGATCGGTTCAAAATGGTTGAATTATACCTTTTTCGCATTCTTTGCTTACACGTGTATCCTTATTCTTTGCCTTATCAAAACGGATAAAAACAAGACGTTTTAAGATTTGATATCTCCGATTTTAATGAAATTCACTACAGATATAATATATTATAAATGTTGCTTAAAGTAAATACTTTTCTCGGTCCAAAAATATGACTTTTAAAGATATCATTTTTAAAGATATAACAGTTTATTTTTTCGTAAGTCTTATTTTGACCTTTGAACATTCGACTTTTGGTAGATAAATTTATATCCTATAGATTAGAATTTATTAAAAATTGGATTTTATTTTTGTCCATAACTTCTAAACAAAATAAGACTACAACATATGGAGAAAAACAATGTCAACAATTAATAATTCTTAAGAACTTTTGATGTAAAAAAAACTTTGTATATCATTTTGAAGGTAATATCTTGCACTTTAATAAAAAGTAACAACTAAAGACCTACTATATAAAGTTAAGAACTTATTTGAAGTTATATAAATACAGAAAAAAATCTCCAATTAGTAAATATATACGAAAATAGTTCATTCAATTAAAAACTTGCTCAAATATGCACCTATCACCAAAACGATAATATCAATTTCTAAAAACTGTAAAAAATGAAAAACAAATAAATATTTCCAATTAAAAATTTAATTAAAACAATCAAGTAGATTGAATGAATTAAAAATGTGTTTAGGACAAAAAAATCATTTATTTTTTATTTTATTTGCATATATTTATTATATTTTGATAAAAAAAAAAATTGTACAACTGTATTAATTGAAAAAATACGATAATAATTTTTCGGTGATTTTTTAATTTTTTAAACCGCCATATTTCCAGAACGAAAAGAAGCATAGGTCTGAAATATAATGTTTTTGGGAAAACTTTCAATGATTAACGCTTGTAGCGAATTTAATCGATTTGACATATCATCAGTTTTTTCCCTAAAACTCCATTATTAGTTGTAAACGTACTAATAGATCCTACAGATCCGTTGTTGTCAATATGGACCAATATTCTTTTAATTTGACAGACATATTTAGACTTATATTTAAAGGATTTTGAACTCTTTTTCGAAAGAATATTTGTATGGGGACTGGAGAGTGAAATAATGAATCGATCATGTCTAGTTTAAATAAACTTCGTTCTTGGACTATAGAGGACCTATGTGACACATTTCAATTATTTATGATTAAAATTACGACCAATAGTTTGATTATAATGTTTATATGGACGGACATCGAGAAATCGAGTCAAAAAGTCATTCTAGGCCAATTGGTATAAACTAAAGAGGGTCTTAGACTAGAAGTTTTTGGTATTACGAACATCGGCACAAACGCATAATACCCTCTCCACATATGGTGGTGTAGTTAATGGTCTATCTAAAGTTGAGTGTTAAAAACCTAAACACGGAACACCTAAAAGCACATCTATGGTTATTTTGACGATAAAGTGTTGAATGTGTTCTAAAGGTAAATAATTGTAAATTGGAGCTAAATAATTTTCGAAATGTTGTTCAGAAAACTCTACAGGATTCAAAAATTTTATGAATTTAGAAATTTTCAGGCCCGTTATTTTGGGCCTCGCACATCTACAAAAACAACAATTTCTTGTATTTTGTTAGTGTAAAACTACTGCACATAATGTCAAAATGATATGAATAGAATATGAGAGAGTATATAATATAAGAGTAAAATTTACATAGGAATACAAGTACCACGAGGTATGTGGATGAAAAAATTGTAAAACAGCTGATCTTACGAGTATTATTACCTACAGTTTGATATATAAAACATATAAGTCCAACAATTGGGACTTACTAAAAACTGATTTCAACAAACAGACCGACAGATATATAATTATATAGGCTTCTCCATTAATAAGGCTGCAGAATATAACAGAAAAAGGTGTTTCAATGTTTTTCAAGTACTTAAGCATGATCAATGTGATAAAGAAATAGGTAATATTATTATAATCCCGATAACGTTTTAGAGTAGCACTAGTGTTAAATAAGAGAAAGAATATAAAAACAGTTGAAATAATCTTTAAAGGTAAATCTCTTATTCCTTTTATGGACCCAAACAATAGTGTCTTTTGCAGACAGTTATCACATTAGCATTGATTTCTCCTACATATCAATCATATTAGCGCCGTTTTGTTCTTGTAATCGAAAGAGAAGAAGAATTTTAAGATTAATCAAATTTTCAGAGATTGATATTAAAACGGACTTGAGTATATGCTTCTCGACTTTATTAAGAGTCTTGATTTAATATAGGCTGTATATCATAAACTGTTTTAATGGTTTAGAAGTGGTTCTATAAACTTGAACCTAAACGGAACTTTCTTGACCATAGATCTAAATGTTTGATCGTGAGATTCGCAATATCTTCAGATTTTTATTTGTTAAACATTTCGGTGGATGAGGATTGCGATGACATATTAAATAGCGCTTAGCTTTTGTAAATTAGAGCCTAAACCACTCGTTTTTGTATCGTCATTCATCTATTTGGAACCACTTTTAAAATAAGACTTTATAATAATATATATTGCAACAGCCTTGTAGGTATTAGAACCTGTGCAAATGTATTACTTTTACGTAGAATTAAAGTCCATACTATTTTCACATTGCACTGCATGAGTAGATGCCACTTTCTAAGTGTATGAAAAAAAATCTATCCAAAAGAATTGACTAATTTAAACCTTAAGAGGCCCTTTAGCTTTAAATTGCTACTGCACTCCTACTTCATTTATAAAACTAAATTCAAAACAGCGATTAACAATATGGTTCTCATCGTATCGTTTCTCTATAAATTCGATGCCAAAGTGTTTATAAGCTCCACATTAATAACACTGCATATTCATGTTCTTCCACATGTGCATGGACCAACGACGACCATTCACAAACAAATAAAAACAATAACAATATTGTTGGCTACAACTAACTATCAATATAAGATCATCAACAACATTTAGTTATTGTGTTGCTTGTTTGCTGATGATGGTGATGATCGTTTTCCGTTTCATTGTTATTGTTTTTTTTTCTGGTTTAATTTTCCTCTATTCCTATACCTTTCCCTTTGGCTGATCATGTTTGTCAAGCTTTTAGGTTTTTTTTTGTTCTTTTTGTTGTAGTAAAAAATAAAAAGCGGAAAAACAAAACTAACAATTTATTGAATTCTCATTGGGGAAATTATATTTTGTTTGTCTTCAGAGCTTAAGACTGTGACTGTGTTTGAATGTCACAGTCATTGTTTGTTAAAAATGAAGAGATTGAAACTGTTGCAACTTTTTGGCTGTTGGTCGTGTATAAGAATAAGAAGACCTTCTTGTTGTTCTTCTTCTATACCGATCTACATGCTGTGATAACAAATGTTTGCAACATGTAAATTGGTCAAAAGCAACAACATCTCTACTTCAAAGCTCTGTGGTTAAGTGTAGAGAAAAAAAAAATCGTAACTGACTGAATGAATTTACTAAAGCGCCTGTATTGTTGCATTTTTTTGTTTTGTTTTCTTATTTATTTATAAGTCAAAAAGAAAACTGAAATAAAAAGAGAAGAACTGAATTTTTGTTTTTAGAGTCGGCTTAAATCAAAGCTTATTTTAGCTTCTTCTTGCTGTTGTTTTATTTTATTGATTCGGCTTAAAAACAGCAGCCACTAATTTTCTGTTTGGCGACAATTTTATCGTCAGTCTCACATTAAAATTATTTCATTTGACTTTCTTTATTCTCCCGCTTCATGAATGTTTAAATTTATATACATATGTATGTATAGATGTGACACTGTGGTGTGTGAGTGAGTGTGTTTGTGTTGCATGTTAAAACAATAGATATTGAAAAACTGCTCTACTACTGAAGCTTCATGATTTTATTTAAAAGTTGTATTAAGTATTTTGGAGGTCTACGTCGTTGGCGATATTATTGTCTTTATTGTTGACATATGGATAAATATTATTTGGTAGATTAGTATATATGTTTGTATATGTATGTGGTTTTCTTTTGTATTGTGTGTATGTGTGTTTTTGTTGTATTTCAATTTTGTTAATTGCTTTCCACTTTGACAGGGGCAGTTTATGTGAGAATTAGTTGAAATGATCGTAAACATTGTATTTTAAAAATTAAAATAACATTTTTGAAAAAATACAAAATTTGGAAAAGAAAATTGGAATATTTTTATTGAAAGTATTTTTGTTTTTATTGGTGGGAGATAAATGGTGAAGGAATGAGTGAAAAAAAAAAAATTTTTTTTTTTGGTGAAATTAAAGTATTCATTAAATTATAGCATTCATGGGAATCAAAACTTTGTGAATTTGTAGGAATTTAAAATAGTTTAAAAATAGTAATATTAGTATAATATAGTAATACAATCTGAATAGTTATTAAATCAAATATATGTTTGAATATACTATAATTAACATAAACCCAGCTTTATTAGTCATATTTTAGTTTAAATAGCAGTTTGCTGTTAGTAACATTATCACATTTTTCTTAGTCATATTTAGCTTTAATTGTAGATTTTTTATTGTAATATTTGTATTTAATTATTGTCTTTTTTATTCACATTTAAGCTTAAATAGTAGTGCTCGTATATTTATATTTTTTTTCGAAATCATCGAATATATATACTTCTTGACTACGTCATTAATATATGTATTTCTATACTTATATCTCTATTTGAATTATAGTCTTTTGATAGTTACGTTATGGGTAATTATATTTAAGATAATATTATTGCATTTTTGGTAGCATATTTGAGCTTTAGAAATTTAAAAAAAAAAATATTTATATTTAAGCATTTTCGTAAAAATATATTTTTTATTTCATATTTTAGTGAAAATTTTAGTTATATAGTTACGTAGCCACATTACAGCTTATAACGTAGTTTCTATAATAGTACTAAAATCATAAAAGTTATTAAATCATAGTTAAAATATAATATAAATTGCAAAAAATCTACGATATTATTACAGCCATATTCAAAATGAAAAAGTCTATGCTTGTTAACGAGTAGCTAAGTTTTTGTGTATAAACTTCCATAAGAAAAGGCCACTCGTTAGCAAGCACAGATTTTTTCATTTTGAATAAAGGTACTAATATTTTAGTTTTAATAAAAGCTTACTCATTATAATATCATATTTTTATAACTCATACTTAAGCTTCAATTGATAATTTTTGTATATTTTGTAATCATATTTTAGCTTCAGTAGTAGTCTTTACATATTCATATTTTATATTAAATCATAGTCTTATATTTCATTTTATACGTAATAATTTCCTAGTCTTTTTTAAACTTGAATTATAGTAATATTGAAATTGTTGTTTTTTATATTTACATCAATTTGTATTTGATGTGATTCTGTATCAAACTATAGTCTACACAAACAATTTTTTTTCAGACGTAGTCATTTCGTAGTCACATTTGATTTTTAAAAATAGCTATAGTCTTATTTGGGCTTCAATTATTGTAATATTGAAATTATATTTTAGTTATCATCAGACACATTTTAGCTTCAAATGTAGTATCACATATTAGTTTAAATATAATATAAATAATATTAGTCATATTTTACTTTCAATAGTTATTTGCTCATAGTAGCATAAAATTTTTAATTGTCATATTTTTTACTGATGCATAAACACCAATTGCTCTTTTTTATGGTCATAATTAGCTTTCATTTTGTTTGTCTTTATAATCAATTGTAGTTCTTGTACATTCACATTTTATATCAAATTTTAATCTACTTACATACGAATTTCACTTAAGACGTAGTCATTTTGTAATCTTGTTTAATTTTTAATCATAATAATTTTAAATGCATATTTTATTAAACAAATTATTATATTTTTGGTAACAATCTTAGTCTTTTTTTAGTCATTATTAAGTTACAATTATTGCCATTTTGTAAGGATATTCGAACAGCAGTTATAGAAATTTTGGAAATATATTTTAGCTTTATACTTTGATTTAAATTATACTCTTCATATAGTCGTATTTAAATTTCAAAGGTTTTTTTGGTAGTTAATTTTTTTACAGTCATATAATGCTCTAGTTATAGTTTATTTAACTATTTTTTACTTTTACTATTTTAGCTTTAAATGTTGAATAAATAAATGACAGGAAAAGTATGTTTGATAAGATTAAAGCAAAAAGATTTTTAGATTTTTTTTAAATTGAATTAACCTGGATATAAAACTTTATAAAAAAAACTAAAGAACATTAAAAA
Source organism: Phormia regina (assembly GCA_001735545.1). Taxonomy (NCBI): domain Eukaryota; kingdom Metazoa; phylum Arthropoda; class Insecta; order Diptera; family Calliphoridae; genus Phormia; species Phormia regina. The sequence goes on from MINK01173457.1 coordinate 9,303, forward strand.
ATATAAATTTTATAAAAACAAAATTACACTTTAAACTGAGCTAAGTATATAACAACATTTATTTGTATAAAAAAAATCAGAACAAAATTTCTGGTTGATCCTTAAATTGTTTTATTTGTTCACATATTGTTTGTTGGCCATAAATCCTTATAAAAATATTGTGAAATTTAAAAACCACAATAACGATGACAAAAACTCAAAGGAAAAACAATCTCAATCGAAACAATAGAAATGTAATAGATAACATGAGATTTGAATTAATCACCCTGTGTGGTAGAAATTAAAAAAAAGGGGGCAAATCTCATTTTAAGTAAATTATTTTAAAACAGGTAACTCCTACTCTTAAAGAAGCCTAAATGTAAACCTTTTACTCATACTTATAACCATATATGTATAGTACACACATGTGATGAAGGATTATAAGACAGACAGACAGACAGACAGACATATATGGGAACAAAAATTTGCAAATGACAAAGAAATGTTGCAATATTGTTTATATTTGAAATTATAAACATTTTGCATTTTTTGCTTATATTCTCTTTTTTGTAATTTGCCGCTAAACAAAGAGAATAATGGTAACAAGAAAAATAAAAGAAAGAAAAGGAAAGAATGCCAACAATCTGCTTTTTTGGGCGCGACTCTTTAAAAAGAGTTTAAAGGCTAGAATTCAAGTGGGCTTTTCTTAATATCTAAATAATAACTATGGGAGGATTTTCATTATCCTCTAATTGTTTGCCATTGTTCACACGATATCCTAACAAAACTAACACGCTTCTTAAGTCCTGTTCATCTAGAAGAGCCAGGATATTATAATAAATTGTTGTAGATTGTTTTAAATTTTAGTTTCATTGTTTTGCATTTTCTTAAGATAGGACAGAGATTGTTAAGATGGCAAAACTATATGATTAAGAGTTTAGTTAAATAAATATGCTCTATATTAGAACCCTGCTTAGGCTATGTTCTATTTTATGATTTTGTTAAATTTATTGTTATTCTCTTGTTGCTTTTGTATTTCAGTAAAAGCAAAAGCAAGTGCATTTTTGTCCATTATTAGTCCAGTTTAAGTTGAGGGCCTAGACAATAAAACCACTTGATATTATATTGTCTGTTGTTTAATTCCCCTCTTGAGATTACAATACTTATAATATGTAAAGTCTTTTAAATCAGAGCAATTTTTATTTGTTTTAGATTTTGGTATTTTGTTGTTGTTCTTATGTTGATACACTGAGAGAAATGGGTGAAGAAGTCTACAAAAATTTCTAGAAAATAATTATTTTATTGGGTTATATTTCTGTCTGAATTTTAGCCTTTTAGTAGTCATACGTATGATGTATCTTTTTGCTGCATCCTACATAATCATATCATAGTTTTAATTGTAACTTTTACTTTTATTGACATTTTAGTTAAATCTCTAGTCTATTTTAGTACTTTCGTTGTCACATGAAAACTTCAAACATAGTAGTATTTTATAGTAATATTTGAGCTACAATCATAAACGTTTTTAAATCATATCTTAGTTCAAATATAATACAAATAATATGAACTCAGCTATATTACTCATATTTTAGTGTTAGTCAATTTTATATCAGTTGTTGTCATTTATAACGAAAATTATAGCATTTTAGCTTTTGCATAATCGAATCATTAAAGGCATCATTATAAAAAGAAATATTCTTTTTATAATCATACTATAGTTCTGTTCATAGCCTTTTTATAGTCATATTTTAGTAGCAATATTCAAAGGACAATATAGCAACAATTTCTGATTGTTATCTTAATAGTCATATTTTGATAACAATCATAATCTTAATTTCTACTTTAATTATAGTTTTTTATTATATTTGTCAGTTTGCAGTTATTTTGATATTTAAATCATAATGTTTTTATTGCCTTTTTATGGGTTACTATTAATTTATTTTAAACAATATTTTTTTCTCCAATAGTTAATATTATTTTAGCTTCAATCGCAGTTTATTTGTCGTATTTTTTAAATCATATTTTAGCTCAAATTGTAGAATATGACTAATTAAATTTTATTTATAATCTTTGTGTTACGTATTCACAACGAAGTTTTTGGACTATGATAGTAATTATCAAACTATATTTTAGTTAATATATAATAAAAAACCTGCTAATTAGTCATATTTTAGTTTCAATTCTATTTTGCTTCAATTCATAGTATATTTATTATAGTATTTTAGCTTCAGTAGTAATCTTTGTATATTCCTATTTAATAATAAACTGTAGCCTGTATATTTTAATGCTTCACTTATAGTAATTTTGTATTTTAAACTTTGAACTTTAATGATGACAATTTTGGAATCATATTTTATTAAGTTTTAATAGTACTGACATTTTAGTATAAATTGTCGTTTTAAAACTTTTATAGGTTTAGTTAGAACCATTGTCGTTTTTGTAATCATTTTTCGTTATAATCTTAAATATAGTTAATTAGTATAGTATTAAATATAGATTCAAACGTAGTAATTATGTAGTGACATCATAGTTAAATTTAAGTATTTTAAAATCATTTTAAAGCTTAAATTGGAATATTTTTAATATCATATTTTGCTTTAAATATAGTCTTCATTTGGTTACATTTTATATTTAATAATTTTGCTTTTGAAATCATATTTTAGCTTTAATATTTTAGACTTTGTATAGTTTAATTACAATTTCTTAGTATTTATATATTTTTTATTTTAAATCAAATATTCCATACTTGTTATAATATAAGCTTCAGTCATAGCAATTTCATAGTCATATTTGAGCTTAAATCGTATTAATTTAAAATCGTAGTCTTAATAAAGTCATATCAAATACAGTACTCTCATAATTAAACTATAGCTTAAATTAAATTATTTTATAGTCATATTAAAGCATTAGTTTTATAGTTCATATATTTTATGGTCATATTTAGCTTTCAAAGCATTTAGTCTTTATGTACTTGTATTTTATTTTAAACAACAAAGATTATTTAGTTTAATTTGTCTCATGTCGCATCTTAAATCATATTTTAAATAAATCGTAGTTTTTTCGTAGTTAAATTTAATATTTAATCGTAGTCTTTTTATTTTATAGTCATATTTAGTTCGTAGCTTAACTATGATTGAACAAATTGGTTCTCATTATAAGGCAAAATAATTTGTAAACTTGAAAAAATGATACAATTACAGATATTGATAATGTTGGCCCAAAGACAAAATAATGCAGATTTTAATAGAAAAATCTCTGAAAGGAAAGCATTTAGAATTTTTTAATTTTAAAAATCTATCCTGACGATTCAAATACGACAAAAGCTTCTCCATGGGAATGCTACAAAAAATGCTACAACGTGGCCATTTTTGGTTTCCAAGTTTATATCGACACTCGAAGTAGCTGCATAAAATTTCGTTATCGTACATGCATTGTTTAAAAGATATTAGCAGAAAAGCATGAAATGAAGCTATAAAGGATATTCTGTGATTAAGAGTAATTAAAAAAAAAATCAATTGAAAATTTTATTTACCATTTAAAATCTTGAACAAAGTTTTTAATTTTTGAAAATAAGATTATCTAATTAAATTTTAGAAAATAGCAATTGAAATTTCTATATTTCGCTTAGGTTTCAAAAAGGATTAATTGAAAATATTGAAAATGTTTTAATTTCCGCGGTTTTAATTTCTTGATATAAGATAATTCCTTAGGCAAATTTAATTCTAAATATTGTTTTAATTGAAGTTCTGAATATAATTTAGTTTTCAATAGTGTTTTCCAGAATTTTTAATTAAAAATTTACTTTTAAATTCTTCATTTATGAAATTAAAATAAAAATTTCAATTTAATATATTTTCAAAATAATGAAAGAAAAACTTAATTTTTAAGTTCAATTTAAAAAAAATCAATTTTCAATTGATCAGTTCTGAAATTAAAAAAAAAACGAGAGAAGAAGGCATAGTCGGTCAAGACCGACCATATGATACCCTNNATTTGCACAAACACATAATACCCCAACCACCTTTGGTGGTGTAGGGTATAAAAATAAGTTTCAGTTATTATTATTTTTTTTTTTTTAACTAAAAGGGAAAAGGGACGAACTGACGTTTGAACCATTTTATATGAAAGTTTCGATTTTAAACTATATTTTCTCAAATCCCAAAGTATGAATCGACAAGCGGAATATATTTTAAAATTCTTCAATATTTTGTTAAAAGTTTTATAGCCGAAAGTGTGGATTCTATAGCCGAAAAAGTGACGAAAATCCATTTTTGTGATTTTCGTATTTTTTTAAATTGGGGGGCTACTGTTACAAAAATCTGAAAGTTTGCACATTTTATATGACAAAGTTTACATTCGCCGAAAAATTCGTTAGAATAACTTTACTAACTCAGATTTTATTATAAATAAAATATTTATAGTTTCTCAAAAACAATTTTTTTTTTTCAAACTTGTTGTTTTAATTTAAAAAATCAGAAAAAATATATACTCGATTTTTCCTATCTTTGCCCATTTCTTAGCTGACATAATTCTTCGTTATATAGAAAAACAAATTGACATCAATACCTTTTATAGAACCGAAACAACGTCACTTTAAAGTTTAATAAGTCACGGTGTTGGTTAATTGTTTCTATGCGTTAAAAAAATCAGCATAAACGCATGATACCCCAACTCCTATGGTGGTGCATTGTATAATAAGCTTACGCACCTAATATATCTCTTGAAGTTAAAAATATATAAACACAATCGGATTTCTAATGTCAACGGTGTATGTGCAATAAGACCTTTCCGATATTATTTTCTGAGGAATCAATTCTTTCATACATACGTAAGATTGGTTCGACTCATATGATATTTTTGATATATGAATTAATAACACTTGATCCCTCAGAGTATTACAATAGGACCAAAGTGGACCCAAGTGAGCTGTGCTGTCTGTGTATCATGATGGCGAATATAAAATTATATATTTTTATCGTTTCATAAGTATATAAATTTCAATATAAAACTTATTTTTTCTCTATGTGTATTTTTTTTTATTTTTTTGTAAAAATGTTAACAATTTCTAAATTTCGTAGGCGCTTATTTGGTTTATTTGTTTTTGAAATTTTATTACTGGATTGAATACTAAAGAATTTTTGAGCATTTTATTGCTTAGCACCGGCGCACAAAAGTAGACATTGGTAGAAGAATTTCATAAACTTCAAGTACATGTATGTATGTAAGTATTTCTTTCTAGTCTTTGTTACAATCTTTATTGTTTCAATTCATTTGGTTTTTGGTTTTCCTTTTGGACGATTTATTTGCATGGCAAACAATAAAAACCTCAAGTACCCACTTCACATTGGCATTGTTTGCAATGAAAATAAACTATTTTCTTGTTTAACTACTTGTTAACGCCGGCGGTCGGTCCTATATAGATTTTCTCTATTTGTTGTTGTTGTATATAATAAAATATATAGCTTCCTCTAGAAAAGACATAGTACTCATATGCCATATTAAATATTAAATCCATTCCTTATTACAGGTAGTATGAATACTTAAGTTGTAGTTGTAATAGGGCTATAACATATTAGTAAGTAACTAAATATCTGCGTACGTATCTTAATGATAATCATTAAAATCTCTTTATATGATCGTCTACTTAAGAGACAAAGTAACCAACCTTCTTGTTCATTACCATCTCATATACACACACATATAAAAGAGAATATTTATGTGGGTTACATACGTCTTGAACATTGATTGTGGCTTATGGAAATTCCTATAAAAACGGATGAATGAAGTAATACGGGGATTTCCTTTTGTCTTCACACTCAAACAATTTTCTTTCTAAATAGTTATTTGGTTGTCTGTTAAGCACCTGCTTTAAATATTCATTTTTATTAATTTAAACGTGTGCGCCTGATCTTGGCTTAAATAATCTACTACACTTGCATACTCACTTAGGTGTGCATGTATGTATGTGTGCGCTTGCGCGTTTTTATCCGCCTGCTTAACGGTATTACATTAAAACATTTAAACACCCACTCTTAAGTGTTCATTTTAACTCATACTTAGCACTTTATTTTTCCGCTTCAGGCATTAAAAATTGCGGTTGATGAAATTTACACATCGCACATATGAAAAATATTTATAGATTTGTGTGCCTGTGTGTGTGTCTGCTTGCGCGTTGCTGTTTTAAAATGGGTGGATTTTTTTCATGATTATCGTTTAGCGTCTTATTTCGCGTGTCATGTTTGTCATTAATGTTTGCGTAGGAAAATCCAGTAGCTGAAAATATAGCGACATTGGTAGATAGAAAATCCAATGGGTTTTTTTCAGTTTTATTCTTTGAGATGTTAACGGAAAAAAATAATGTTAATTGAAAAGTTTGTGGGAAATTCTAAGTCCAAATTTTCCGATATTTATTTGTTTTTAAATGATCTTGGGGATTTACATTAGTTTTTGGTGAAAAGTAAATAAATATAAACAATATTTAGCGGTTTGAAATGTGAATAAATATATATTTAATGGCTTGCTGAATAGCAGTTAAATACAAAAGTTTTGCAGATATTTCTTTAAACTCTTTTTATTTTAATGAAATATAAATAACAATTTTTATTATTAAAGATGATAATATAACTTAAGTCTCTTATAATCAAGGCTGACTTTAAAATAATATCATACTTCTGGACTATATAATCTTTAAATCTTTAAACAGTTTTACATTAATTTTACTTCAAATGGAATTAAATTTTGTAAATTGCTTTTGAAAGTTTTAGTTTACACCGAGAAAATTCGATATATACATATCTACATATTTCGATCAGACTTATTTAAAAATTTTGAGAAAAATTTATGGGTGTCATAGGTTCGATTTCCACCAAATGTTGTAGTCTGGTTCAGGCTTATCGTCTACGTTACTATGCTCTTTTAAAATTAGGCCAGGATATAGAAATAAATAAATAAATAAAAAATAAATTAATTAATTCAAAATGTAATATTAGAAAAACAAATGGGTACCAAAAGTCCCCTTTTTCAGATTCTAATTCATTCAAGACTGAAAATTAAAAAAAAATTGTGGTACTTTTCTGGAATTCTTACCCACAGGACATCGAATTATTTAATACCACAAATTCTACTCTTGTGTATTATTATTCACATTAGGACAGAATTTACTTAATTCATAATTCTTGTTTTTACGTTTAATAGATTTGAATTTTAACTTTTACCCTATTTTTGGTACGATGAAAAAAATTAAAAAGTGGATTTCAATAAATTTACAAGTTTAGTTGGTATCCCATAATTAAAATACTATATGGTATTTATATGTCAATAAAAACAAAAAAATATATTATATTAAAAAAGTACCAAAAATGTGAGCATTTATAAGGTAAAAAGTGTACTTATTTTTTCCCTTTGAATGGTCAAAGTTCGAAAAAGTATCATTTTTCATTTTTTGATAAGTTACGAATACGATATAAATTTTATCTGTAAGTTGACAGTTTTAAAATAAATAAAATACATATAGTGGAAAAAAGTACCAAAATACAGTTTTTAACCGTTTTCTCCCTAAAATTAATTCCCTGTTTCTAAATTTAGAGTGCTATTCTTGAATTCATGATAATTGTCTCTCATTAGTTATTATCACTTACTTTTATAGTTGTGATAACTACCACTAAAAATTTATAGGATTTTTTTTTTAAAGTCAGTATAAAAAAACCTTCCTTTTTGTCACAATTTTTTTACTATAACAATAAATTCGTCACTCGATCGAGAATAGCATTAATATATTTAAAATTTAGCTTTTACCCCATTTAAATATTCAAATAAATTTTATCGTTATGTTGACTGGTTTAAAAGATATATATGGTAGCAAAAAAGTATCAAAATACAGTTTTTAACTAAGAGCTAAGTTTGAAAAAGTACCAGACACGTGTACGATTATTTTTTATATGAATAGAAAGAACTATTCAACTTGTTTGGGTTTTTTTAGTTTAGGAGATATAAGACTACTAACGTTATATGTTTTTATAACCTAAAAATTAGAATTTCCAAAAATTCTGCCTTAATGGAGGGAGATCCAATACATTCTAAATTTCATCTTTTTAACTTTTTAGCATTCGGTATGTGGAGATAATGAATCAATCAGTTATAGTACTCTAAAAAACATTGTGATATATTATAAATTATTAGAATTTTTGCTATATTTAGAAAATTGTGGTTATATTAATTATAAAACTCTTAAAATTAATATATGCATGGCTTTATAGTTCACAGAATCATTTGTGGTTTTTAAAAGACCACATCCTTAAAACTATTTTATAAAAAAAAATATTTTTGATTTAAGATTATTTAAGGTTTTATAATATTTTATGGTCAATACCCGCATAAAATCATAATTTTACTTAAAATGCATCTTAAAAATTTTAGATTAAAATATTTTAAAAATAAAGAGCTGCTTTAAAACTATTTAAAAAGAACTGTGGTTAGTTATATTTATAACATAAAACAAAAGAAATGCTAAATGATATTAAAAATTTGGTTTTATAATAAATTTTCATATATAATGGTATTTTTGTGAAATCGGATTTAAAGTCAAATTTTTAGCACCATTTTGAAGTTTAAACTGTTTTATATTAATGTATGGTTTCTATTAGAAGTATGTTATATTTTCTTGTTTAAATCTTATTAAAAAAAAGTATTTTAATTATATTTCAAATGTATTACTACACACATAGGAAAAACATGGTCACACCATGATCACTACAACTATTTAATGTTTGTATAGTGGAGTGTCCCGAGAATAAAATTTTTCGAGATTTTCTCAAAAGATTCGTAAAAATAAGCTGAATATGGGAAAAATATTAAAAAAAAATAATAAAATTAGTCTTCAGTTCCTTACCAGCGTTTTTAAAATCATGGGTTCGATAATTTTGGTAAAAAAAAGTTTTGTGTTTTTAATCGAAATGGATATCAAAAATTTTATAATTTTATACTGCTTATGGATAAAATATTTTGAAAATTTTTCCAATGGGATTTTCCTTCGCTAGAAAAATTTTTAAAAATTTACTTAATTTTATTTCTATATTTTTATAGAAAAAATTTTTAATTTTATAAATCCGTAAAATTACATAGTGTCAACAGTTCTTACTGCAATTCATTTATTTAAAATTTAGACTTAAAAGCAACAAAATTATAAAATTGTTATTTTTTTAAGAAAAAATATTGATTTTTTTTTTTGCATGATGTACTAAAATGCATGATGTACTAAAATGACGGTTTATGGACCAACATTTTGTAAAATAGTTTTTCTATAATTGGCTTAGAATTACGAATTTTTAGATATCCATTTCAAAACTAAACTCAATACTAATTTTTTTAACGAAATGCTCCAGAACCGTGACAGTAAAGCACTGTTAGGGAACTGTAGATTAATTAAAAAAAATAATAATAATATTTTTTCCATGTTCAGCTAATTATTACTCATCGTTTGAGAAATGTTTCTACAAAACTTTTGTCTACGGGACACTCTATTGTATAGCCGTTTTTCATTGCTTTGGAAGTTCATGACAGCAACGTTTATGATTACGTTTTATCATATAATGATTAAACTATGGACATTTCTTTTTGGAATAAAGTACTATTTACAGATGAAAGCTAATTTAATTTGTTTAGGTAGCTAAAAGAAAAAAAAACCTAAAAGCTACTGTTAAGCACGGTGGCGATTCCGTTCTCGTTTGGGGTTGCATGTAGGCATTCAGAGTTGGGGAACTATACATCATAGATTGCATTATCGACCATACTAAGTATTTATCCATTTTGAAATAGAATTTAGTGCCGATGGTCTAAAAACTGGGTATAAAAGACACATTTCAATTTTATCAGGATAACGACCCCAAATATAAAGCTCATGCTGTACGAATGTGGCTTCCGTACAATTGCCCACATATTGTGGAAATGCCAACACAATCCCCAGACATAAATTTTATTGAGCACAAACTGAACAATTATTCTATTTCAAATAGAAATAATCTCATAAAAGTTATCAACAAGTGCGAATGTTATATTCGGCTCGGCCGAATCTATTATACCCACCATCAAG
>MINK01173458.1:0-20805 GCA_001735545.1 Phormia regina
AAAAAAAAAAAAAAAAAAAAAAAATAGATATATAAAATAAATTATTTCAAGGATCCTGCAAATATTTAGTTATACAATATTTTATAATATTTTACATACATAATTATATTTATAATTTAGATAGGAATTGATAAAATTGATTTTGTGAATTGAAATTTTAATCAACATATCCAATAATAGCGATAGTAATAATATCAAAAAAATTCTTTGAAATCCTTATCGGTTTATTAGTGAAAATGTTCATATGGCAATTTATCCGATTATTAAACAACACATTTTTGATATAAGTTTTTAGAAATAAATTAAAGAAAGGCCAATTTGAAAGATGATGTTAATTATAATAACCAAAGTTGTATTTTAACAAAAACTAATTCAGAAGATATATTTTATTTTGCGTAAGAAATCGACTTTAGGAACAAACAAATTTCATAATTTTCTACAGTCGACATGTCATGTTAATTAAGAGATTTTAGGGCATAGCTTACGGCATGCACTTACAAAATGTGTCAATAAATGACCAATTAAATTTATTTCTTTGCAAAAGTCTAACAAAATCTGAAAGAGTATCGTTTAACAAAGTGGTGCAATTGCTCGATATCCAAATATCATGATTACGTTCGGAAATATAGATCTTGATGCGGAAAAAAAGTTAAACTGCAAACCACCGGTACACTTATGATATTCATTATTTTCAATTCGATATTTTACTTCATTGAATTAATTAATTTATTAATTTGAAATAGATTTCGGTTTTTAATTTTTTACAGTTTTTAATAATTTATATAATCATTTTGGTGAGATGTGCAACTTTAAATGAATCATTTGACGTTTTTCTCTGTGTATTAAACGAAGTTTATACGTTGTTGGCGTTGTATGATTTTAAATGTTTACCACCTATATAATTGATAATTTTGTTTATCACAAATTTGAAACGAGATTTCCGAAATGGATTTTATAGCGCCATTAAAAAGCACACTTCAAAAATATGAATACACTATCAAATATTGTTTATAAACTAAAGATATCTTTAGTTATATTGATATAACTTTGAAACTGATTAAATTAGGCGGATAATAGAACCCAATTATTTCTAAAGTTAGGCTAATTTTATAAATAATGGTTAAAACAAATGTTTTGTCTTTATACGCATGTTGCTTTGCGGACGTTAAACAACATGCAAAGTTCTTTTGTTTTAATATTCGCTTTAGTTGCGGTTTTATTTGCGGGAATAGCTGATTCCGCTTCTCCACCTTTTAGCGGTGCCGATAATCTGGTTGTAGAAAATCCTAATGCTCGTTTAGAACCTGTCGAGGAATTTATTAACTATCGTCTTCCCAATCAAACCTATCCGGAACATTATGATATCGAAATTACTACCAATGTTCATACTGGTGACAAAGCTTTTAAAGGAAAAGTAACTATTGATGTTGTGGTGGTCGAAACCACTAAAGAAATTGTTATACACGCTCGTCAACTTAAGGGATTTAAAGCAACTCTTGTAAATCCCGTTAATGGTGCCAAGGAAGATTTAAATTTTGACTATGAACTTGAACGGGAATTTTTAATATTGACGCGTTTAAGTGGAGCAACATTTGAAGCTGATTCTAAATGGCAGGTGACCGTTGAATACAGTGGTGAATTACGTACGGATAATGGGGGTTTCTATCTATCCAGCTATATTAGTAATGAGGGTGAAACACGGTAAGTTTAAATATAATCAGTTGGGAGAGTTGTCATTTTAAATTCTTGTAAAGTCTTGGTGACTGTGCTGACTTGAAAACATAAATTAAATTATTTGTGGAATATATTCCCTATTAGCGGAAAGACCTTTACAGTTGTTCATTTCCCTAAGGATCTTTTTATTGACAAATTGTCAGGGATTGATCGAAAATGAAAGACCTTATCAAATAAAAGGAAATCCAATCCAATAATATCTTGAAGTTTTAATTTTAGATTAATATAACTTTTTCGTATCGATTATATCGACTTGAAAACGGCTCAGCTTTAGATGTACAAAAAATACACGTAAAAAAAAAGCATTTCTAAAATGTATTTTCTATTTGAATTGTTTGCAGTTACTTGGCTACTACTCAGTTTGAAAGCACCGATGCCCGTCATGCTTTCCCCTGCTATGATGAACCCGCCAAACGTGCTAATTTTACTATTACCATGATTCATAGTCCCACGTACACTGCCATTTCTAATATGCCTGTCAATGAGGCACTTTCCAGGTAAATACATATTTATATAATCGCAGAGAAAAAACTTGGTTATGGCCATGAATTTACATCGATATCAATAATTTTAATAAATATGTGGTCATGATAACTATGTTTTTGTTTAAGCTTTATTATGGAATGTTTACATTCAATAATTATTTTATTATAGTTGATTATCATGTTCTTGAACCATACTTTGTTTTTTAAAGCATTCAAATATTATTATTTTCATAGCAATAAATAGAACTGACTATAAAGCATATATTTGTTTTAAATATATTTTGTTTTTAACGCTTGTTCTTCACCTTCATATAATTCCCATTCAGTTTATTTATAAATAATTAATGAAAAATTAGGAATTTATTATCGATTATTTTGACGAAACCAATTAAAAATATAATGAAATTGATAAATAATACGATGAAATTAGATAATAATTTAATGAAGGTAGATCATAAAACATTTCTAAGTAATATGATTTATTATATTAATTTTCATATTTATTATTTATTAACATGAACATTTCTACATGAACTAAATAATGGTCATCGCAACCATATTTTTTCTCTGCGGGTATATTAAATATTTTCTATAATAAAATACATTAATGATTGCTATTTTCAATTAACAGTCCAGGAAGAACCGTATTTTTAACCACGGATAAAATGCCTTCATATATAGTGGCATTCATTGTATCCGATTTTGAACATTCGGATGGTGTCTTAAATGGTTTACCTCAGAGAGTTTTCACTCATCCCGGAACTAAACATGAACAAGAATTTGCTTTAGTTTCTGGCATGTTGATAACAGAACGATTGGCTGAGTACTATGGCATTGATTATATGTTACCGAAATTGGATCAAGCTGGTGTACCCGATTTTGCTGCTGGTGCTATGGAAAACTGGGGTTTAGCTACATTCCGTGAGGAATATACATTATACAACAAAGAAACCTCTACCGTTTATACACAAACCAATATTGCCAGAATTATTGCTCATGAATTTTGTCACTTGTGGTTCGGTGATTATGTAGCCATACGTTGGTGGTCGTATTTGTGGCTTAAAGAAGGTTTCGCCACTCTTTTTGGCTATAAAGCAATGGACGATGTAGGTTATTGGAATGTTAAATTAAAATTGTTAAGTTTACCAAAATATTTTATATGTTTTTGTTATGGATTACAGACCTATCCTGAGTGGGGTGTTTGGCAAGATTTTCATGTTAGTGAATTGCAAAGTGCTTTGTCTAGAGATGCTGGAAATAATCCTAGACCTATGACGTATTACGTGCAAAAGCCCAGAGAAATTGCTCAAACATTCGATACAGTATCTTATGCCAAGGCTGGTGCTGTACTTCATATGTGGAATAATGCTTTGACTGAAAAGGTTTTCAGAAGAGGTTTACAAAACTATTTATCAAATAAGTAAGTTTGATTTGTTTCTTTAAATTTAATTATAATTTTAAAATGCTTTTACAGCAAATATAATTCTGCCGAGGAAGGAGAACTATTTACCGCCTTACAAACTGCCGCAAAAGAGGAAAACTATAAAATCCCAGCCACAATCAGTGAAATGATGGGTTCTTGGTCACGACAAGGTGGTTATCCCTTATTAACAGTTACACGTAACTACAATGATGGTACATTCACTGTAAAACAAGAAGCCTTTTATAATGATGAAACCTTTAAGAAGGAAAAAACTTGGTATATTCCCATTAATTATGTTTTTGCTTCAAATCCGGATTTCCGTAATACAGAAGCTTCACACTATTTATTAAAATTACCCGAAATTACGATCAATGATGCTCAAATTAAGAAGGATGATTGGTTGATTTTAAACAAACAATCGACAGGATATTATCGCATCAATTATGATGAACAAAATTGGAGGCTTATAACAGATGGTCTTATTAATAGACCCTTCAAAATACATCCTCGTAATCGCGCCCAACTAATGCATGATGCTTATAGATTTAGTGCCTCTAACAGATTGAATCATACTATTATACTAAATATGATGACATATTTGAAGCAAGAAGATCAATATGCCCCTTGGTCCACAGCCAGTGGTATACTTACTACTTACAATCGTTACTTGAGTGGTGATGTTGATTATGATCATTTCAAGTACTTTGCATCTGAATTGGTGGGACCCATTTATGAGAAATTGGGTGTTAATGATATTCCCGGCGATCAACATTATCAAAAATATACCCGTAATGTTGTGATAAATTTGGCTTGCTTGGTAGGCATTAAAGATTGTTTAGAGGAAACCAACAACAAATTAAAGGATTTGGTAAAATATAATACACCTATTGAACCTAATCTACAATCACCCATTTATTGCAATGGTCTTAAGCAATCTGGTGATGAGGTATTCAATTTTGTCTACTACAAAATGATGGATTCTACAGATCAAGCTTTACGTCGGCAACTTATTTCAGCTTTAGGTTGTGCTCAAAATGAAAATCAAATTAAAAAATTCATTTACAGCTCTATTGATATGACAAATAAATTGCGTACTCAAGAACGTTATACTTTACTCGGTCCAGCCTATTCTCGTGGCGAAGTTGGTCTTTTGGCTTCTATTGATTTCTTAAATGAAAATTGGGATGTCTACGGTAACTTGAAGACTGGAAGTTTTGGAGGCACTAATCCTTTAGATGATGATATTCGTAGTATGGCTTCTTATGTGGTCAATAAGAAACAGGAAGAGAAACTCTTAACTTTAGTCGCCACAGTAAAGAATAGTGAACATGTTACTTCAACACTCGAAAGAGATGTTAAGGCTACTATTAAAGCTAATTTCGATTGGCTTGAAAACAATCGTAATCATCTAATGACATGGTTTGGACAATACTATGCTGGTCAAGGTGGTGGCAATGGTGAAGGCGAAAACAGTAATGGAGGTGATGGTGAAGGTGGTAACACTGAGAATGGTGATGGTGAAGGTGGTAACAATGAGAATGGTGACGGTGGTAGTGCTAGTCTTACGGTCTCATCCGTTATTATGGTTTCTGTTCTATTTGTTGCTGTATCGCGTTTGTTTTAAGCAATTTAATAAAATTTAAAATATGTATGCATATCTAGGAAATATTTCTATATAAGAAACATATTTAAGTTAAACATTTAAAATTATTGTTAAATTTTTGAAAGTGAAAATAAATAAACGAAATAAAAATTTTAATAATTTTAAATTTATCTTTTAATAAGGCTGAAACGGAATTTTTGTTAAAAATTTTTATAAACGTATTTTTAAGAGAAGTACTTCGAAAACAAGGAACAAAGAACTTCTGCAGCTCTTTTACTTCTTTCCAATGACAACACAATGTTAAACATGGGAAACATAAAATTTCAGCATTTGGCTAAATGAGGTCTTTAAACTTTTCAAAGCTTTTAAAATGTTTGCCCCGAAAAGTATGCACCAAATAAAATATCAAATAAAAAACATTTTTTATAAACTTTTTGCAATGTTTAATAAATTTTTGAGTTTTAAGTTATTTTTTTATAAAACAAATAACATTTAAAACTTTTTGTGGAACTAAGGAGTGAACATGAAATAACATGCTCTGTTTAGAATTTTCAATTTAACCTGTACAAAATAATAGTAGCAAAATATTAAATAAAATGGTAAATTGTATAGTAGTGTACAATACTACAGCGAAATTCTGTTAAAAAATAAATAAATAAATAATAAAATAGGTGGCGGCAAACGCTGAATTTCTAGTATCCGTAATTTAACGATAAAAAGACATTCAAAAGGTAAAATATACCAATGTATGCAAAAATGTTGTGTATTATTCTCTTAGAGTTACTGTAGATTAAAAAGAATATAATCCGAACCAAGAAACACGAACTCATTCGCGTACAAAACGAATGGTGAACTCAAATCTTTTTGTAACGTGCACTAAAATAAAACTGGACAAGAACAAAATCTGTAAAAAAAGATGTCCCAGAAAAGTTCCGTTATTTAACTGCAGACAGGTTTGTAATTGCCTTAATTTCGCAATACTTATTCCGAGTGGCCTAATTCGTAATGGCAAAACATTCTCTGCACAGATGTGGAACAAGAATATAAGAATATACTGTAGTGGTAATATCAATGTTGGAATATGGTTTTCATATTATTTCTCATGGCCCACAGTTTGGATAAGAGGTAAAATGGATACCCCAATGTATGTGGAAATATTGAGAACTGTTATGACGTCTTGAACGCTAAGAACACGAGCAAATTGACAAGTAAAATAGTTTTCCGAAAGTAAAAGTGATGTTCTGAAGTAACTGGGCCAACCACTATATTTGATCTTCATTAAGATGATGTCAAAAATGCAGTTTTTAAAAAGAAACCGGGTAACGTATAGAAATTTTAGACATCAGTGCAGTTATCTTGCATCCATTGGTCGTTGGTGCTCCTATATATGAAATTAAGCTAAATTATTTAAAATATTGAAAATGGTAAAAATTGGTTAAAATACGGCCAATGTAAAATCGGAAACAAAAAAATAGCCGGGGTTCGTCCACCTCCCATATAAGCTGAATATATGCAAATGCTGGTTATAAAGATTTGGACAAACTGAATATAACTGTCTAATTTGTTTTTTTTTTTTTTTTGTATTTAATATGTTTTTTTTTTTTTTCAACAGAAACGTGATAATTTTTGGAAAAAAACGGGGTAAGTTGGGGATCTTAAAAAGCCAAACACTTCAAATCGATTCTCAAGTACAGCAGCAATTAAAAATATTTCGAAAATCTTATCTGATAACATATCTAATTATATTCATAGAAATAAATGGGGTGACCAGGTAATGGCCCGATATCTAATAATAGAGTACTTATTTCAAATATGGAAAAAATTTTATTTGTATTACAAATTTAAACATTCTTAAATGTTTTTTGATTTTAAAATTATTGTTTTTAATGGAATTATTAATTTATAGATAAAGTCTAGTAGATATTTAATGCAAAATCCAACATCTTAACAAAATTATTCTTCAAAATTTCTTAAATAACAAGTAATCGGTTTGGCGAACAGTACCTCAACGTTTTCAAAACACTAAACAAGATCGATAAGACACATGTACTAAACGTACACTAAAAACTTGAGAAATACAAAGCATGTAAAAACTTTATCAGTTAAAATTTATTCGTATTTCGAAAATGAAAATATCAATAATATTTATTAATAAACATCTATTTTAAACTAGTCTATAGTTAAAATATTTACAACCCTCATTCGCCGAAAAAAAAAAAACAGTTAATAAGATTAAATTTTTATCGCGCTTCCATTTCAAAATAGAAAATTTATTTATTTACAAAGATAATGTTTAATTTTATTATATAAAAAAAAAAAAAGAATATATGTACATTGTTATGGTAAAGTTTATAAATGGTGTCTAGAATTCATTTAAAATTTAAACGCATGTTGTTTTTCGCTCGATTCGCAACATGCAAACTTCATACGTTTGGGTTTTGGCTTTTGTAGCCGTTTTTCTTATCGGAACAGCCAAATCGGCGTCGCGTCGTTTGCCTGTTGAATTTAAAACTGATAATAGTATAGGACTTGAAAATCCTAATGCTCGAGCTGTAGCCTTTGAGGAAGTTTTAAATTATCGTCTTCCTAATAGCAGCTATCCGGAACATTATGACATCAAACTCACGACGAATGTTCATACTGGTGAAAAAGATTTTACCGGTGAAGTTATTATAGATATTGTTATTGTTGAACCAACAACAGAAATTGTTATTCACGCTCGTCAACTTGAAGAATTTAAAGTGACTATTGCAAATCCATCTTCGAGTGTATCGGAAGAATTGATAACTTCATATGAATTAGAACGTGAATTTTTAACATTGAAACGTAAAAGTGATATACCATTTCCAGCCGATACCAAATGGAAACTGACTATTACTTATAAAGGAAAATTGCGTGATGATAATGGAGGATTCTACTTATCTTCATATATTGATGAAAATGGCAAGGATCGGTGAGTAAAAAAAAAATAAAACTCCATTAGGATTTATAGGACGAAACGCTTTATAAGTAAGCCGAATTTAAATTTTTTACAACTGGGAGCTTTAGAAAGCTATGGACAGAGAAAAAAATTTTACAAAATTCATAAAATTCCGCTCTCTGATAGAAATGAAATCCATTAAAATTATTTAGAATCGCTTATTTCACATAATTAGATTCTTGGATTCCACACGAATTTACTTTTAGAATAGTTATTGTTAAACGATCGTAATGAAATTTGTACATAACAATTTGTCATATTTCCCATATCATTTCTTCTCCGAAAAATTCCTTCAATGAACATAAATCTTTCAGAGTAAAAAAAAAATAAACAATTTAATTAAAGTATATTGAGCTAGTTAGTCATCATAATTAACATAATTTGTAATTGTATTCAAATTATTCAATTAATAAATATTTGATGTAATTTAAATAAATAAATTGATAAGATTTTTATTTGATGTACAAATAAAAGTATTTCACACAAATCGGTTTCATTATAATAGAAACCGTAGAGACACATTTTATGAGGATAAACCCATAACTCCCTTGTAAGGCTTCATTATACTGTTGGGATCTAAGTTTCATAGAAATATACATTACGCTTTATGCAATTTATACAATTATGGGCTCACAAATGTATACAGGACTCATACAAGACAAAACCCTTTCAAGGAATTTGATGCACATATACAATAATCTAGAAAATAATAAGGTCGGTCTGGATCCTTTATATTGTTCTTACATGTTTTATACTCATTACAGCTACTTGGCTACTACACAATTTGAAAGTACTGATGCCCGTCATGCCTTCCCCTGTTACGATGAACCTGCTTTACGTGCCAATTTCACCATAACTATTACACATAGTCCCACCTATACAGCCATTTCTAATATGCCAGTCAATGAAGCTCTCTCAAGGTACATTATACTTATATCTCTATTTAATATCTTTAAACTTATAAATAATGATTGTAATAATCTTTTCCTCCCCCACAGTCCAGGAAAAACAGTATTTTTAACAACAGATCGTATACCCACCTATATAGTAGCTTTTATTGTATCCGATTTTGATTATACCGAGGGAATTTTGAATGGTTTACCTCATCGTCTTTATTCTCGGCCCAGTGCTAAACATGAACATGAATGGGCTGTTGTATCAGCAATGTTAATTACAGAACGTTTGTCCGAATATTATAATGTTTCATTTATGTTACCTAAAATGGATCAAGTAGCTGTACCTGATTTTTCTGCTGGTGGTATGGAAAACTGGGGTTTGGCTACTTATCGTGAGGAATATATGTTATACAATAAAGACACTTCGACTGTTTTTAGACAAACAAGCATTGCCAGTATTGCAGCACATGAAATATGTCATCAATGGTTTGGTGATTTGGTGGCAATACAATGGTGGACTTATTTGTGGTTAAAAGAAGGTTTTGCTTCCCTATTTTCCTATCAAGCTTTGGATGATGTAAATAACACTAAGCAAATTTATTAATTTATAGATGATTTTTAATTAGTTAATTAATAAATTCTTCTAGGCTTATCCTGAATGGGGTGTATGGCAAGAATTCCAAGCTAGTGATTTTCAATCAGCTTTGAATAGAGATGGTGTTAATAATCCTAGACCCATGACCCATTATGTACAAACGCCTAAAGAAATATCCAGTGTTTATGATTCAGTTTCGTATGATAAAGCTGCTGCTGTACTTTTAATGTGGAGTAATGCTTTGACCGATAAGATTTTCAAACAAGGTTTACACAACTATTTGACTATTAAGTAAGTGTTCCATAATGGAGTTAATTAACGAAAGATTCCAGTAAAATAAAAACATTTTTATCTTCTTTTAATAGCCAATATAGTGCCGCCGTAGAGGAACAACTATTTACTGCCATTCAAACGGCTGCTAAGGAAGAAAATTATAAAATTCCTGCCACAATTAGTGAAATGATGGGAACTTGGACACGTCAGGGTGGATTTCCTTTATTGACTGTCACTCGTAATTATAATGATGGTACATTTACTGTTAAGCAACAAGCTTACCATACCGATGAAACATTAAAAGATGATAAAACTTGGTTTGTACCCATCAACTATGTTGTTGCTTCTAATCCTGATTTCCGTGATACTGAAGCTACTCACTACTTGTTGAATGTTACTGAAATTAAGGTCGATGATGCTAAAGTAGCGAAAAATGATTGGTTGATTCTAAACAAACAGTCCACCGGTTATTATCGCATTAATTATGACAAGGAAAATTGGAATCTTATTACGGACGGTTTAATTGCGAGACCTTTTAAGATTCATCCTCGTAATCGTGCTCAATTGATGCATGATGCTTATCATTTGAGTGCTTCAAATCGTTTGGATCATGCCATACTTTTGAAAATGATGACATATTTAAAACAAGAAGATCAATATGCTCCTTGGTCAACAGCTAATGGTATTTTCAATACCTACAATCGTTACTTGAGTGGTGATGCCAAATATGATGACCTCAAATTCTTTATAGCCGAACAAATTGGTCCCATTTTTGAGAAATTAGGTGTAAATGATGTTCCTGGCGAACAACATTATCAAAAATATACTCGTAATGTGGTCATTAATCTGGCTTGTTTGGTAGGCATTAACGATTGTTTAGAGGAAAGCAACAACAAATTAAAGGATTTGGTAAAATATAATACACCTATTGAACCTAATCTACAATCACCCATTTATTGCAATGGTCTTAAACAATCCGGTGATGAGGAATTCAATTTTGTCTACAACAAACTTATGGATTCCACAGATCAAGCTTTACGTCGTCTACTTATTTCAGCTTTAGGTTGTTCTCAAAATGAAAGTCATCTTAAGAAATTCATTAGCAGCTCGATTGATAAGTCAAATAAATTGCGTACCCAGGAACGTTATACTTTACTCAGTCCAGCATATTCTCGTGGCGAAGTCGGTCTATTTGCTTGTATTGATTTCTTAAATGATAACTGGAATGAATATGGTAAACTAAAGAGTGGTTTTAGTGGTTCTAATCCATTGGATGATGATATACGCGGAATGGCTTCTTATGTGGTCAACAAAGAACAAGAGCAAAAACTTTTGGCTTTGGTGGATAAAGTTAAAAATAGTGAACATGTTAAGGCTACT
Organism: Phormia regina; assembly: GCA_001735545.1. Taxonomy (NCBI): domain Eukaryota; kingdom Metazoa; phylum Arthropoda; class Insecta; order Diptera; family Calliphoridae; genus Phormia; species Phormia regina. Next base: position 11,370 of record MINK01173458.1, read on the forward strand.
TTAGAAGCCGATGTAAAAGCTAAAATTGCCGATAATTTTGAGTGGCTTAAAGATAATCGTGCTCCACTTATGAACTGGATTGCACAATATCGTGCAGATGCTAATGGTGAAAATGGCGAAAATGGTGAAAATGGTGAAAACAACGGAAATGGTGGTGGTGGTGGTGGTGATGGCAGTGCAAGTCTAACAGCATCAACTATTTTGCTTATCTCGGCTCTTTTCATGACTGCTATGCGTTTATAATGATTTAATTTTAATTTCTTTATATTCTTTGTAGATACTTAATAATTTATATCCTTTTTCACTACAAATGTTAATATTTAGTTTTAATTAAAAGAAATAGTAAAAGATTATCTGATAATTGTAACTCAAACGTTATGTCTGTTCTTTTTTTTTTTAATTTTTATTGAGGATTGTATTTTACACGAATTCGATATCGTTGGATTTATTTTTATTTCGTCACTCAGTCACATGCCTATCGTTAGATTAGCAATGTTAATAGTAGTAAAACTATAAATTTGAAAATAAATTTATATAGTCAATCGATAATAACGTTGATTTTAGTTATATAAACTATTTAATTATACTCGATGGTTACTTTATCATTTTAACAAACAAAAATCTAAAATATTAAAATGTTTGTAGCGTATTTCACAATATTTTTCACAAAAATTTTGTTACTTCTAAAAATTTAATATGTTATTAAATATTAGGTAAAGATGAATTTGAAATGTTCAAATTAAATTTTAAAATTTTATCTCTAAAACATATTTGATTAAAAATTATATGCAGCGTCTAATGGTAGACAATAAATAAAAATGATTTATTAGCTTAAAGCACCCCATAGACATATACTGCATAAGCTCATGCATTATGAATGTATTGGTAAAGTTGAGAGAGCTTTTCTATACGTGTGTTACATACATAGAAAAGTTCTCTCAATTTTACCAATACATTCATATTGCCTGAGCTTATGCAGTATGTGTCTATGGGGTGCTTAACGCAAAACTATTACTTAAGTTACTTTCAGACGATAATATTTAGTATTGTAATTTTTCGACAGTAAAATATTACGTATATTATCGGCATGTCAAAAAATCCAATAGAAAATCCTAAAGTAGTTCACACGGTAACACATATTGTATATTATTTTCAGTGTTGCCAATTTAGCCATTTAATTTTAATTTTTTTAGCCATTTTTATTTGCATTTAGCTATTTTTAGCCATTTCTACATTTTGTGTTATTTTTTCAATTTATAATTATATTTTCTACACTTACGTAGAAAAAATGCAACAAAAATATGTTGAAGTGCTTTTGCTTAGTTACTAGACTTCACAAAAAAGCCTAACTTCACAAAAAGCCTAACTCAATTGACAAGGAAACATAATTCTTTGTATGTGTTAGTAGAATTCCCTACAGAATAAATTTATATGTGTGAGGAAAATATGTTTTTGTTGTTGAGGGAATGAAGAGAGTTGAAATTCAAACTGATTTCTAAAGATATAGTTAACTAAAAAAATTCAACAATATACCCAAAAATTCCGAAAGGAGTGGTTTAATAATCCAAAATTTAAGGACTGGTTTTCTGAATCTAAAAATTCTGAGAAAGCGTTCTGTAAATAATGTAAAAATTTAAAGAAATATATTAATTCGCTTAAAGGTTGTTCTCACTTCCGTGTTCGGATGCAGAAGAGAAAGAGTTTTTCGCCGAAAATTTAAGAAATATATTTTATTTAGCAATTGTGGATTCTACATTATCAATCATTTAAAATTTAATTGCTAAATAAATAATATTTTATTATTTTAATTTTAATTTTTACTTACTTTTGAATGTTTGATTTAAAAAGATGTGACAAATGTTGCGACAACTATGATGTACCCAAAAATTATTTAAATANTTTGGTACACATAGCAATGTTAAGGGTATAATATGGTTGTCTTTGAGACGACATAAACCTTTTTCTCGTTATTAATGTTTTTATTATAAATTATGATGTTTTGTAAAAGTTAAAGTAAATGCTGTTTTTAATTGAATTTTATTTTTCTTTTTTAAAGTTTTAAACACATTATAATATTTAAAATAAAAAAATTTATATATTTATGATAAATAAAAAAAATATTTTATTAATAGTGATAGACTGTAGAAGGGTTGTGTGAAGACTTTTTTTTAGTACTTCGTACAGAAGGCCTGTTTGCAGTTTCAATAAAAAGGCTTTCTATGAGGACTATAAACGCGTCGGATGATGATAGGCTACTCGCATGACAATGCGTGTAATTTGAAATGAACTGGAATGCAGGGAAGAAGGTCTATCTGGACATAAATAGGCACTTCTAGAAGGGCTCTTGTACCTTCTTATTTACATGACAGCTTATGCAATATGTGTATGATGGGGATTTAGCAAAACTATTACTTAGTTACTTTCAGACGATAATATTTTAGTATTGTATTATTTTGAAAGTAAAATACTTTAGTTATATTTAATCGAGTCAAAAATCAATAATAAATCAAAGTAGTTCAACGTAAACATATTTGTAATATGAAATTATAAATAATGCTAATTTAATAACGAAATACAGATTTAAATATATTTTTGGTAAATTTTATGTTTTTTAATTTTGATTATGAAATGTAAATACTCATTTTATCATAAGTAATTCATAATAAAAATTTTTATTCAACAATAAATAATATTTAATATTCATAATTTTGACAAATTAATATTAATATTATGTTGAAAATCTTATAGCATTGTGCAGGGTTGAAAAAAAAAGAAGGTGAAAATGTCGGAAAATGCTAAATATCGCTGACGAACTCAAATGTGTGCACGTTAAATTGAGATTAAATTAGAGGAAATGGCGCTTAATTAGAAAATGTCGACATTAATAATTTATAGGTATCAGTAATTAATTCTTTTGTTTTTTTTGTTTTTGACTTTAATTTTTTTTTTTATTATTTGAAATTTTTAAAATCAAAATCGTATGTTTTTGATAGACAATTTTCCTATCTTAAAGATCTAATAAATCTCCTTAGATAGGCCCATGTGAGATTTTGTCGCAATCTCATCTGACAATCAAAAGTTAAATGTTCCATTCTGTCGCACTTTGTAATGTTTGATTTATTTATTTATTTTTTTTTTAATTTCAACATATGAGTAACTTATAAACTTATACATATAACCTTGATTTGCGCGTGGACTTTATGACTTCTATATTGATAATATTATTTTAGTTAATCGTTATTATTTAGATAGACACGTGATAATAATCTGCCAAAGTTATCGCATTTTTATACCCCTCAGGTATAAAGATGATGTTGAAGTTTGTCATTTCGTTTGTAATTTTCACAATTTTCGTAAAAGAGCAAAAAAAAAAAAAACAATTTATTTTCTGGATTTTTGAAAGAAAGAAAGGATGAAGGAGAGCCATATCCATCCGTCTGACATATACTAACATATAATATATATATATATCAAAATTTTTTATTTCAACCCTTTAAAAAAATAATTTTAATTTTGGTGGCACATTAGAATCCTTTTCTATAAATATATGTCGTATGCAAAGAGAATAAGTTCGCGTTAATCGCGAAAGTTATAGCGGTATTAAGTTAAACATATATAATTTTTTTTCAAACTAGTAGTTTATGTATAAGTCTAGTTAATGTTACGCCTTATATCAAAACTAGAAAATGCAACCCGGAATACCCGAGAAATTTACATTTTCTCATGTCACGCTTTCCCGAGAATTTTCTCCGAGATTTCCTGGAATTCTAAAAACATCATAGTAGATAAAAATGTTTGAATTTTAACAAAAATTTATTTATTTTTTAAACAAAATTAAACTAAAAACCCAGCTGAGAACTACATATATATTTCCATTAGTTACTTTTTGTGTACAATTTATTAAAAGGTTTAATCAAGATGACTTTATTAAAATGTTAAAAATGTTAAAAACAAAAAAAATGTCAGCACTAAGAACAAACTAGTAAAAAATTATAACTGGTTAAATGAATATTCTCGACATGTATAGACAATATGAGGAATTTGTCTCATAGAAATTTTACAAAACATTTAAAATAAAAGTTCAAACAAAAAGTAGAAAGTTTTTCGACAAATCCTCTATATTACTTTCAAATGGAAATCTACAGATATTTTCTCTTATGTATGAATTTATATTCGAATATATATAATTTATTTTTTTTGTTAGAGATATTAATAATCAGGAAATTGAAGCATAATAGTCTAAAGTTCTCTAAACTAAACTACATTAAATTATGAATAGGATTATTAGTCAAAGTATATTAATAATATAATCTACATTTGAAATGGGAAAACGATTATCAGCTGTACTTCAAGAAAAAATTAATTCCTTTTTTTAACGGACTTTTGATAAATTTAAATTTTATAAAGATTTACGAAATTTGCTAAAAAATTATTTTCTGTCGTAAATACAATTTTGTTTTATTGGTTCATATCTTTTAAATGAAAACAATAATATTACTTGGTATTGTGTCGATACCGATTAACCATTTAGTCGAATTTAATTTTCACGCAACATTTACAATCTTGTTTTAAATCTGCTTTCTTAAAACCGGTTAACTGCATTTCTTAAAAAGAAAAATAAAGTTAAAATTTAATAAATATAATTATTTTTGGAAATAACTACTAAATTCTAGGAAAACTGTCCCAATTGTAACGTTCTTGAAACGTTAGTTGAAACTTTTTTAATTTACGCCATATAACAGATTACAGGTGTTAAAATTTCATTCAAGAAAATTACTACTAACACTATGTGACAAATAGGGGATTGATAGCAATTGATAGCTATTTATATGTGTAATAAACTCACCAAAGGATATTTTGCTGGTAAGCAAAATTTTTAATTTGTGACCTTTTAAACTTTTATATTTTTGCATCAAAGTAGTTTCTGATAAATAAAAAAAAAAAAAATAATAACTCAATTATTTTAACATGAATGCTTAGAGTATTTAAATGGCAATATTTCATTATAACATTTTATTCATCTATCTCTTACTATATGCGGTCATTTCTAGTCCGTTTAAAAAATATGGATTCAAATATTCTACATAAATTTTATACGTCGAATTTCACTAGGGGCCACCAAAGGTCCAAAGTTCATACGGTGAAGTATTTAACCAAAAAAATAAAACTATTAATTTTGTTTACACTTTATATTTCATTGCCTTGTTAAGGATTATTAGGAAAATTTCATAATTTTGTGTTTTAACATTACATGAGAAGTATGTTGAATATTTTATCTCTAGTAAAATTTGACCAAGAAACCCATTAACTCATTAAACTCAAGTTTGAAATAGTAAATAATATCAGTTTTATCTTAAATTAAATATTTATTCCTAAATTTCGAATTCGAAAATCATTATTTAGTATATGTTTTCTAAAATAAAATGATATTTTTAAAACCGTTTTTTTTTTTTTTTTGTGTTTAAAACCCGTTTTATTCGATAATTGAAAAACTAACATTTTGAAAATACTCGGTAATACTTCATTGATGAAAACTTTGCAAAAATTCAAAATCATATTTTTATTTTTATAAAATCTTTTATATTTTAATAACCTTACAAAACTTAATTTATGTGTTAAAATTTCACTAATTATACAAATCTACAACAAATTTCCCTTTTTAATCTGTCACCACAACAATGACTTTTTGTTTTTGTTTTTTTTTTTTTTTTTAATATAAATTTCAATGGAAAATTATAAAATGAAATCGTACGTATCAAAAAAGGAAAAAATTGGTAGATTAACATGTATAATTTAATGATAAAAAAAAATCACCCAGCGATTTATTGTTATACTTATAAAAAAATCATATAATATTCATTCTTTCGCACTTATTAAAAAAAAAAAAATATCATTGCATTTAAAAAATAAAATAAAACCAATTGATTTAAAAGTTCTATAGTCAAATAATAAAGTATAGATAAGATTATTAAAAAAAGGTAATAAAAAACTTTCTATAAATCTAGTTATAAAACTAATCACATGTTTAATCTAAAATTTCATTGATAAAATTATTTGCAAAAGTATTTTGAAGTAAAAGTCCCCTTAAAACAATTCGCGATTACGATTACTGCTGCTTTTTAATAGTTAAGCTTTTGAGTAGTATTTTGATACTTATACCTTGACATTGTCTGACAGACGGTTATAAAATGATTTTAAATAATTCTAAATTTTTTTTCTATTAATGGAGTACATCTGCTCTTAGCATTAATTTATCAACTGTAATTAACAATATTTTATGTTCAACAAGCCTTATTTATTTTATGAAAATTTTTGAAAACTTTTTATAAGAAAGAACAACAAATAAATTTAAAATTTTGTTATTCTTTCTCTTAGATTTTGTGGAACGAATTTTTCGATCAATGTATGTATGTATGTATGTATGTATGTATGTATGTATGTATGTATGTATGTATGTATGTATGTAATGTATTATATGTATGTATGTATGTCATGTATGTATATGTATGTATGTTATGTATGTATGTACTGTTATGTATGATATGTTATGTAGTACGCTCGAAAACTTTTTAAAAATTAAATTTTAATTAATAAAGCCTCTAAAAAATTAGTCCATAACTAAAAGAGCCATGAGGTAAGAAAACTCGTACCTTTCTATTAGCTCAAAAAGATCCAAACATTATCTTTAAAACTAATTTTCTCAATTAAAACAAAAAAAGGTTTTTTCTTTTTTTTAAAAAATAAAAAAAAAAAAAAAAAAAAATGAAAAATGATTGATATCTTTTGGACATTAATGTTAATTTAATGTGTACTCAGTCATATGTGCCATTATGATTGAAAAATTTAGGACAATTTATTGTTTCTTATTATGAAATTGATAATGGTTTTGAAAGAATTTAGTGGTTTATGTATGTGCCCAAGTACTTTTACGATTAACAGTTTTTAACTATTTGTTGATAAAAAAGTATTACTACTATTATCGCTTTAAATATTGCTCACATATTATTCAATGATATTGGCGGTGTAATCTATAAGATTTGCAGTACTCAGTGCTGTCACCAAACTAAAGCAAAAAAACAAAAAATAAAATAAAAACATTTGAGGGTATAAAATGAGCACTGTTATGAAAATTAAATCGTTTAGGTCTGTACACATTAATTAAACGAAAATTTTACAAGTTTTTTTTTTTCTTTTTGTCTTTTTAATCAAATAAAAAGAAAAATTGTTAGAAAATGTCTTGCATGTATATTCATTGTTTTCTAATTAAAAAGAAGAAATAATTGGACTAAATTAAAATGTAAACAAATTAAGATTCTATATTGAAATTTGATGTGAATTTTAATTAAAATTCTTCACTTAATTTAGAAGTCATTAATATAACAAATTATAAAAATATTTTTGAATTTTATTTTAGAAAAAATCGTCAAAATATTCAAATCCCCAACTGGTAATTTTTAGATCCAAAAATCATCGATATAAGTGAATTTCTTTAAAGAGGCTAACAAATAGTGGTGATAATCTTTTTTTAAAATAATATTTCCATATTTCTATGTAGTTGTAAATGATTATCTTCGTTCATTTGTGAATGTTGATTTTCTTTGAATGGTTTTGAATGAAATGAAATTCAAACATATTTATTATTGTGATTGCAGAACAAACCCCTTCATTTTTAAATATTTAATTTATTTATTTATTTTTTTTAATTTGTCTATAACTGCCAACCGTATTCAAAAGTAATGTAAGAATGACTTGAAGGCAATTGTAATTCGATTTTTTTTATATTTTGTGTAAATAAAATCATAATTTATGAGAACCAGAGTCAATAAAAAAAAAATATATCAGTCGATCTCGCTATGTTCGTCCGTATGTCTATTGAAAGCAGAATGGGGCACGAACGGGCCAACCATGGAGTTTTGTTTGGTATTGGAAATGGAACACAAGAAATAGGCATGGTCTGTCCACCTTACCCCACACTCTACTGCTACTGCTATTGCTCGTATTGTAACGGCTTTATGAAAAAATTGCAAACTCAAAAACCGATTTATTGAATCACATACTTACTAATTTTAATTTAAACTTTAATTAAAATTTAATTTTTCCGTTTTTATTTTTATTTTTGTTTTAATTTGCCTTGTATCTGCTTGTCTTTTAAAACTTCTGCTGACACTATTTACATTTTTTTCACGTTCTATTAGTTTGTTTAAGCTTCGGCAAAACATATTACGTGCTTTAGCACTCATTTTGAATTGACAATAAAAAATTTGACACATATTTTAAATAGGAACTAAAAAAGTACATTATACATTAAACAATTATCAATTAACAATGTTGATTGATTCCGATAAAATAGTAAAATTTTTCAAGTAAGTCTTTGAACTTTTCGACCTCGGCTACAGGTGTGTATATAAGTGTATAAATATGTTTGAATATTTGCTGCTGGCATTTATAAGTAGGTTTTATTGAAGTCACTAAGAGTTAAGGTATATTTAAAAATTGTATGTTATTTTTATAAAAATAACTACAACGAAATATATTTCCCTGCTAAAATAAAATTTTACATACATAAATAGAATATCTGAAGTAAATATTTAATAAATGATCAATTGGGAATATTTTTAATTAAGGGTTACGAACTTTTATATCAATTATATATTGAAAGAACATCACCTCAAGCAACTTATACTAAGTTAAATGTTTAATAAACTTTAAAAGCTTTTTAATTCTAATAGGAATTACTAAATTATTAAAATACTATAAAACGAGAGAATAAGGTATAGTCGGTCAATGATACCCTACACCATTGTCTATGTGTACCAAAATTCGGGAACGAGCCCATTATGGACCTATACTTGTATTAAGTGGAAAATAAAAACATACTATGCAGCATGATATAAAAAAGAAGGTATTTTCACTTTCTCTTTTGGTAGCCATAATTAACGTTCTGAAGTTTACGGGAATTATGGCATATCATGCTACACGTATTTTATTTATCAATAATCCCACTTTTGTTTATTTTTTCAATAAAAATACAAAAATTAAATATTTCAAATTTGAAATAATAGAAATACAAATTGCTTAAGCTTAAAGATAATAAAAGAAGATTAATGCAACAACATTTTTTCCAATTGTGAAAATACAAGGCATTTTTGCAAGAATGCTGCAATAAAATTTTTCAAAATTTCCCGCTCTGCCATATAGGCGATAAAAGTGGCTTTATTGTTGCAATTTAACGGAATATGAATTGCCAAAAGTTCCACTTGTATGTTCACTACATTTTGGGAGGGATGATATTGTTGAGGGAAGTGTATGCAAATAAAATAAAAATTCTTTTCCATCCAATAAAAGGTAACAAATCGAGTGTAATGACCTAGCGAGTGTTCTTAACATTAGTTTGCAATTTCCAGCTTCCCAAAAGAATTGTTTAAATCCAACATAG